>JAFVLL020031335.1:22210-61825 GCA_021397915.2 Tor tambroides
CCAGTGTGCACTGTGGTGTGAGAGTCCATGTGGTGAGTGGGTGACCTCTGGTGGTGATTGTCCGGAAGAGCAAGGACCTGATTCGTGACACTTACCAGTGTTGTTAATGTTTACTAAATCTAGAACTAAAACTATTAAAACATTGAAAAAAAGCTGAAATAAAATAAAACAAAGTTGCCTGGGAACTAACTAAATGAATTAAGTACTAAAATTATTAACTGAAATAAATTACAACTACTAAAACTGAAATAAAATAAATGAAAATTATTTTTAAGAACCAAAAATATTTTTAAAATCACATTAATTACTTCAAATTAAACAAAAATGAAATATAAAAATAGAGCAAATGCAAAATATTGCTAAACATATAACACTATGTCTAACATACTGAAATGTAATATTTAGATGCTTGTTCAAATCTCTAAGCCTGAACAGTACTACTGATTCTTGTCTTAGCATGTTGACAGCCACAATAACACTCAATCAAGTTCAGTCCCTCTGATGAGACAGTTGCCATGCCAGTTCATTAGATTCTCATTGGTTTTCTTGACTCTTTCTGCTAATGAAAGACTAAGCAGCTGCCTCTCCATCGCAGAAAACAACACACTGCTTCTGCATATGTGTGTGAGTCACAGTAAGCGGTAAATTAGCATCTGCCAGCACTGTCAAAACCACTGTACAGTTCCGCTCGACCAGACTAATTACTTTAATGAAATGTTTCCGTGGAGCATTTGCTCGTAATCTGAGAGTAAACGTGCCCTCCTGACTCACACCTGAGACTCACCGCAGCTCCCTGACCAGAAGAGATTACAGAGAAATCATTCACTTCTTTGATGTGACTGAACAATCTTCTAATGTTGTTGCATTGTTTGGATTCTTTCCTTATTGTGCAGGCAGCCGATTTATGAATGCATTCATTTACAACACATTTTTAAGTGTACAAATGTATATTTATTGAAACTGTTAAAGATAAGCACTCTATGTATGAATATGGTGTGGTTTAACATTTTTCAAACAGTATTTCCATTATATTCAAACATTAAACTTTAAATAAATAAATAAATAAAATATTGGATACTGATAAACATATTATTTCTCATAAATAAAGAAAATACACTAAGTTGGGTAAGTTTTCAAACTTTTGTTTATTTATTTATTTCTCAAAAATATATTACACTACAAAAATTACAATATGAAAATACCACGTTTTGCACAGAATAGAATAGAATCCATAAAATACATACAGTGCTGGGTAGTAAATGATTATGTGTCATCTGGATTATGTAATCAGATTCCAAAAATTAAGTACTTGTAATTAGATTATTTTAAATGACCCATAATCAGACTTCAGTTACATTTTATTGATTACGTTATTACATGTTATTCACATGGTCACATGACATGCAGGTAAACAGGTATAATAGCTCATATTATTAAGTGTTTAATTTTGATTGTTGTCATTGTAAAAAGATTATTTTAATTTTACATTTTTATGATTTCATTCATTATTAGCCCTTCATTACACACACGAATCCCAGTTTGGGAAACAACATGTTTAATGCATTTCATGATGTTAATAACAGTGAATGGAATATATTTTCATTCTCTTAGTATTTTTATATCAATATGGTTCAAGATTATTGCATTTAAATCAATGTGAAAATCAAGTTAAGTCAAGTTAATCAAATCAGTAATGGACTAAAAATTTGGAGAAATTCTACTATTTTAGCTCTCAACTAATAATCAGTGTTGTAGAGAGTGTTCTCAAATATCATTTTCTCAATGAACTCAGTAAAACTAAGTACAAAATGTTGAATTATTATTATTGAAATTATTAAATTATTGAAATAATGAATAAACACCTCATGTAGAATAGATATCAAATAATAACACATATGCTGTTGTCAGTTGTTTAACATGTTCTTGAATAAGGTACGGTCAGTTTATTGCAACATCTGATGTGTCATTAGTGCCATCCACAAATGTTTGTTTACTTACTACTGGTACATTTGTGCTGTTTTGAATCATTATTTGATGTAGACACATTTGTTTTCTGTGATGCAACAAGTTGATTGTTTTTCATAGTCAAAAGTGGACCTTATGTAAAATCCAATCAGCACAGTAAAGCTGCAGGACACCTAATAGTTCTTCATATGAATGCTGAGAGGTTCAGCACGTTCACGTGTGCTGACCTGAGGAACACATCTGCCTAATATCATGAGATTTGTGAGCGAACAAATGCATCAAATCATGTCTGAATGTAGTGTCATGTTATCCCTCACCTGCCCTTTCCAGCTGCCTCGCTGAGTGTAACCATGGAGATGTAATGTTAGGTGACTGGTTTATTTTAATGGCAAAGCAGTCATTGATTTTGGAAAAGCTCCTAACCACATTATCAGAGACACTACAGTCTGTCACCATCTCTATCTATCTATCTATCTATCGTTTAACATTCTATCTATCTATCTATCTATCTATCTATCTATCTATCTATCTATCTATCTATCAGATTTGTCAGGTTTGGAGCAGGACTTTCGACTAACACAGTTCATCCCCTCTTTTGATTGTGAAACTACTTTCACAACTGTCTATTTTTTTCTTCGAGTTACAACTTTCATCTGTAATGTACTGTTTGCAGAGCACAGTGGGCGTTCACTCACATGGACGCCTGACTGGGTGATCTGGAACAAATCTGTACAACAACCTATTACTGTAACATCCCCAAACATCCCCAAAACACTGATAATGTCCAGCATGTAAAACAGCACGTTGCTGAACAGATTTTCCATATGCGAGAGGATCACATGATGGTTATTATATGCTCAATAACCAAATGTATGTATATGTATGTATATAAATGTAGACTGTGATTTTAACGGTAAAAAACTGTGAAAATGCTACAGTAAAAACCTTTTAAATGGTTAACGGTAAGTTCCCCTATACGGTGAAAAACTGTAATAGACATTTCAGACAATTTTTACAGTAAAATGCCATTTTTGGAAGTGAAAAAGAATGTATAATTTACAGGGAAAAACCGTAAATTGACATTCCTAGAATTCCCTGCATTACATTTTAAATTTGATGTTTTTTTCTTTGAAATAACTATGTTTCTTCTTAGATTTTTCTTGTCTGTTATGTTTATTAGGGTTGTATGTTACATCTAATGTTGTTAAATTAATGTTTATTGCATATTTCAGTTTTAAGAGTGTCACCGTGATGGTGTTTAGTGTTTGTGTGAATGACATTGTGCACCTTCTATACAAATCTATATTAGTATTGGACTTCTCAGCTTATGGAAAAGCTGCTTGTGGTGAGCTTTGGTTCATCATGTGACTTTCTCATTACCACCTGATTTTGATGGTTATCAGTGTAGGTACAAAACAGATTTCAGTACTTTAATAGGTTGGTATATTAACATTACATCAGTTAAAGAAATACAATTTTTAATTGTAAATTTAAGTTAAATCCGTAAACCCTAAAATGTTGCTACCATATTGCTACCGGCAGTTGTGGCAACCACTGTGACATCAGTATTGTCAAAACTCCAGCTGCTTCAACAGGAGCAATTAAAGTGTAATTAGAGCTAGAATAATCATAAAACAAATCTTTAAATAAGGTATAATATGTGTGGCATGTAATTAACAAGCGTATCACACAATCAGCAGCAACAATTATAAACCCAAAAGAAAAACAAGGTTTCAGGACTAACAAGCTTAGATTAGTTAATCAGCATCCCTTGTCAACTTACGCTTCATTAAACAGCAATGTGCTGAACTTCAGTGGGGTCTCTGTCAGCTCAGTGCTCTCACACAGCGATGGGAATGCATGGGAATGCCAAGGAACACCGAGTCCAAACAGAAGTCAGTTTGGCTAAGAGTTTACCAATGCGGGCTGAACAGCAGCCAACATGAAGTACATCAGGACTACTGGGAGCTTTTTCAAAACCACTAACCCTAAATATCTCACACCCCAACGTTTGCTACAGACACATTGAAGGATGGATCCAAGCCATATCTAGAAACCAGAACATCACAGCAACCACATAGCAACACCAATCACCACCCAACCAATCAGAAAACATCCAATACACAAAGTGCAGGTTCAGTTTCCCTGAAGCAGCCTGAGCTGAAGTGTTTTGCTCAAATGGATAATGGAGAAGAAAAACACAGCAAGTCTTCAAATAATGAAGCACTCCTACTGGGGTTTGAACCTGCTACCTTTAAATTGTCAGAACTAATCATTATCCACTACACTCTTAAAAATAAAGGTTTCAAAAGAGGGGTTGGATGCCATAGAAGAACCATTTTGGTTCCCCAAAGAACCTTACAGTGAACAGTTCTAAAAAGAACCATTATTTGTTTAGTGTAAAGAATATTTAAAAAATCTAAATTCTAAAGAACCTTTTGTGGAATGGAAAGGCTATTTCGAAGTTAAATTTTCTTATTTTTAAGAGTGTATGATGCCACATTTGTTCAAAATACAATGGGAAAAAATGAATAGGTCCTTTGTGCATGAATTGGTCATCTGTGCATGTTATATTATTTTTTATAAAACTGTAATGTAACTGCAACTGTGATACGACTACTTCAAAATTTTGAAAAATATAAAATAAAAATAAAATAAAAAAAGGAAACAAAGCAGCTGATGGTAACCACTGACTTCCATATTATGGGAAAAGTCAATGGCTACCGTCAACTATTTGGTTACCACCAGTCTTCAAAATATCTTCTTTTGTGTTGAGTAGCTGAAAGAAATTCATATATGTTTGGGGGGGGGTAAATTTTTCATTTTTAGGTGAACTATCCCTTTAAGTGGCATCTTTCTGCAAGAAGAACTAGTGCTGACTTGTAAACTAAGATAAACAGTTGGTCTCTATACATTAGCTAACAAATATTTTGTGTTTCAGCTCTTTTATCATGTAATTTATCTGTGTCCTGGACTGGAACTATATACAGTATTTTACAGAAACATGTAAATACCATCTATAGCACACCATTGTCTGTGAAGGGACCTGAATCTCCATCAGACTCCAACAGAATGATTACATAACAACAGAACAAATGGAAGCCACTGGAAGACTAAATGATATGATTCGTGGAAAGCTGGAGGATTTCTAGGTCGGTTCAGAAAGTTTGAGTAAATACAACTCTGACTTGATGACTGCAAGAAAAAATATATATTTCAAACCAACAAACCTGAACACAGGAAGAACGCTTCAATCTCTCACTATTTCCCTAACAAATAGGCATTCGTTAAAGTCTAATCAAATCCAAAGTCTAATTGAACAGTGAACAATGAGAACAATTAGACACTCTCTAATACAGCAGATATGAACTATTAGGTCAAGACTTGTCGCATCATCAGTGACATTTCTAAGAAATCCAATCTGAGAGAAAACAAAAAAAAAGTGCAACAACAAGATAGTACACCAAATAGAACCGAACAGAACCAGTATTAGACGCTTTCATAAAGAGTTAACCTCTCAAAAACAAAATCACATGTACACAGACCTTGGTCGTGTGGGTCCACAGATCAGATCAATGCTCTTTAAAAAGACTCTCTTTAAAGGATCCACACTGGAAAACAAACCCAGACTGATAAACATGCTCCTTCCCAAAGTACATGTCATGTGAGAAAGTTCCAGAATGTTATCAATTATCGGTTTAGATAGATAGATAGATAGATAGATAGATAGATAGATAGATGTGGTGGGATTTTGAGGGTTTGTGTCCTGATTACAGAGTTTCAATACAAAACACAAGGGAAGTATGTGTGAATTTGTAAGTACATAACAAGTCAAGACAAGCGTTTTGTTACAGAACCCAAGAGAAATGGAGTTGACTAAACTATAGATTAGAACATCAGGAACCAAACCTGTCAAATCATTTTGAGTGCCAAAAAAAAAAAAGAATCTTTAAACCTTTAGGAATATACTGTACACACACACACACATTTGTAGTTATTGAACATTAAAACTCTACAATCCTTCATATTATGGCTAAATATTTTTTTAATATGAGGACAGGAAGTTATAAAATACCCAAAGGCACAAATTTGAATGAATCATAAAAGCAAACACATACACACACATAAAAAACACTAGCATCTCAGTGGCATTGCTTCGGTGCTCTGACTCAGCTCTGAATCACACAGACGGATATTGAAAGCTTTGATTCAGCAGGGGTCATGATGATGACCGAGATGAGAGACCAAAAACAACTAGAGTGACTCAGGCTAAAGGCCGTTGTGTGCCGCTGCCACGACCCCTCTCAACTGAGCACGAGCGTTATTGTACCAGCGCTGAGGGGCAAACAGCACAGTCACACTCTCACTCGACGCCAATACAGCGGGAACACGATCCTCTTTCTCTGAAAGACACCAGACGAGACGACGGGAGACCACAGGCCAAAGTCCAACACTGCTGCTTTAACTGCTCTGACTGTGAGACTGAGAAACTTAACAATCTTAAATACAAGTGAGTGCCACATTTCAGCCCAGAATCATAACATTAAAGAATTTCATTTACATTTAGAATCATTTATAACTATTTAGTTATTATTATATTATTTTCATTACAATTATTAAGTACACTCAAGTAAATTATCTGATATTATTACATTAATGAGAATTTATAGACTTAAGAGTATAATAGTAAAATTTGTTTATTTTCTTGCAAAATACAATGAATATGCAAAATAATGCTAAATATTAAATGCAAAATATGTTTTAAAAACAAACAAAAAAAAACTGGGCTGGATTATAATTTACACATCACTTTTTCATGACAACATGCCTCTGAATTCTGTCTATTAAGTCCAATTAAATATATATTAGGGCAAAAAGACCACAAAATGCTTACATTTTTTTAAGGCATTAGACATTTTTCATAGTTTAATTAAAAAAAAAAAAAAGTTAAAAAAGAAGCTAAACAACTTCAGGTAAATAAAAAAACTTAATACATCTACTCAAAACTAACATTTCTTCGTTTAAAATTACATTTTTAATCTTTTCAAAGTGGACACATACTTTGATTCCTCCTGTATATCAGGCATTAAATGCATTCTGATGTCAACTCACATATAAGCAGGAGTGTATATGTGGAATTATATTTTAATCTGAAATTATATTTCTAAGAGTACACTGCTGACCTCTGGAGCTTAACATGTTTATTGCATCCTCTTAACTCTTAGCTTGAGCTCCTGGATTTTATATTTACGATCATTAAACCTTTAAACCATATATTTCTTTCACATATTTTCCAGACTGATCACAGAAAACCTTTCTGATCTACAAGATAAAGACAGTCGAGGTGGTATTATGATTCATCTGACCTACAGATGAAAAGACAGGTTCAATTTCTACTACAGTTACCTAGAAAAGGCATGAGAAAGATATCACCAAATATATACCCTCTATATAACTACTGTAGCTACCCGCGAACAAGAATCTGAATCCCAGGTTGGTACATTAGATTGTTGCTGCAATTATGAAAAACCAGTTCATATCATATAAAAATTTACATAAATTGTGTACAATGTAAAATACTTCCTCTTATCCCAGTTTATACAGTGACAAGAACAAGTAAACCATCGCTGTAAACAAACAAACAAAAGATTGTAATTTTAGAGGTAAAAGACTGTAAAAACCTGTTAACGGTAAATTCCCTTCTATACGGTAAAAAGCTGTAATAAATGTTTTAGATAGATAGATGTAATTTTACAGTAAAATATGATTAAATCAGTTAGGCTATATACTGTTAAAACTGTTAAAAGTGAATAAGAACAATCCATCAATGTAAACTGACGTTCCCAGAATTCCTTGTATGACACTTCATTGTGGTTTTTCATTCGTTTGTTTTTTCCTTTTTAGTAATGCCATACATCAGAACTGTACAATTAGAAATATTCAGATGTAAAAAATTCAGATATTGTCATACATTAGGGTTTTATGTTACAGCTTATGTTGTTAAAAGAATGTTTATTGCATTAATTTAGTGTCATGTGTGTTTTGTATCTGTGTGCACCGTCTATATTATCTTAATATTCACCTCAGCTTGTGGAAAAGCTAGTTGTGATGATTGATTACTACCTCTGATTTATGAAGGTTGTCAGTGTATTATAACAGTACAAAATAGATTTAGCACTTCAGTATGTTGGTATATTAATACTGTTTCAGTTCATCAAATATATAATTAACTTGTTGGACTTTAATATATTTAAAGTCCAATAAGTGAAAACCTAAAATTTTGCTACCACATTATTCTGAAAAACCACAGCTGCACTGAAAAAAAGGTACAAAAGCTGTCACTAGGGTGGTAGGATACCTTTTTAAAATATTTTGTACCTAAAAGGTCCATACAGGTACCTTAAATGTACACAATATTACCTCAAATGTACATATTTGTATCTAAAAGATACTTTTGTACTTTTGTACTTTAGCTTTTGTACCTTTTTTTTCCCGAGAGTGTGTCATTTTTTTTTTACTGTCATTTTCAATTTTTTAAAAGATTTTTTGCACAGTGTGGGTTCATTTTAGGGCATTTCAGACCAACAACATTTGGAGCAAACAGAGTCAAGTCCAAAGAGCTTATGATTAGGCTTTGCAAGAGGATGGAAGATATTAGCATCAGAAAAATTTCAAAAGATTCAGACAGACCAGAAACTCCTTCAAACAAGAGTGAGTGATTGTGACTGTTGGTCCTCCATCAGAGCTGTCCTCCTGCTCGTCTCAAACACAGAGGCTGCTGGATCCAATGAAGGCACAAGGTCAAAAGTTGTTCCTCCAGACACCTTCACCCACCACCAAACCTCCCTCCTTAAAGCAATTCTCCTCGATTTCTCCCTGCTCACCATCCACTCCCGCACTAACTGCAGGTTCCACAGCACAAAGTGGCAGGATGGTAAAGAAAGCAGACAAACTCCCAGAATGCAAAGTGTTGCCACTAGAGGGCACCCACTGAAATCAAGAATGCTGTAGATGTAGGGTTGACCAAACATACATGTTCGTGCCGCCCATTAGCCAATAAACAACAGCAAATATGACATAGAGGGCTCCAGCCAGCACAGCGTAGGGTGTGGAGGACAACAACAGATCCACGGCGGTCTGGATGCTGTTGATAACATGGATGTTGAAGGCTGTGAAGGAGTGCTGATCAAAGGGGTGAATTATGGTCCAGCATAGAAAGCAGACGGTTAATGAACAACAGCCCATCCCAGAATGCAGGAACCACTGCAGACAGAGAGCAGCGGTGAGAGGGATGGGGAGAGAAAGGAGGGTCTCACATTCACTACTGACATCTAGTGGAGGAAAGGATTGCATGAAACACATGTATAGGTCTCTTTTTTTAATTCCTAATTTTCATATATGATATAAATGAATACTTTTATTCAGCAAGGATGCATTAATGATCAAGTGACAGTAAAAAACATTTACAATGTTACGAAAGATTTCTATTTTGAAGTAAATGCTGTTTATGTTTTCTACTCATCAAAGAATGCTTAAATAAAATGTATCAGTTTCCACAACAATATTAAGTGGCATTGATCAATATTTTCAACACTGATAAGTAATAAGAAATGTTTCTTGAGTATCAAATCAGCATATCAGAATGATTTCTAAAGGATCGTGTGACACTGAAGACTGGAGTATTGATGCTGAAAATTCAGCTTTGCATCATAGGAATAAATTACATTTTTGAATATATTCAAACAGAAAACAGTTATTTGAAATTGAAATAATATTTCACTATATTACTGTATTTTTGATCAAATAAATGCAGCCTTGGTGAGAAAAATTATCTAACCAACCACAAACTTTTCAAAGGCATATGTATGAAGTGCAGCAAAAGATTTTACTGCAACATTGGTTGATTAAAAGTCACTAAAATAGCTCAAAACAGTGATGTTAGTTTTGAGAAAAAAAATTGAACTTTTAGTAATAGTAAGTACTTTTTCTGTTGAGTTCAAATTCCACCACAAAATAAATTTAAAAAAAAAATAGATAAATAAATATTTAGAAATGCATTTACATTTGAAATAAACATTTTTGCTGGAAAACAATACTGACTTGTTTGAAAACTTTTTTTTAAGTCTTTTTGTTGTTGTTGTTTGCTCTTATAATGCAATAGCATAAGTGTGACGAGTGTGTGGGATCTGTGGGGCAATCAGTGGTATCTTTGATCAGCAACACATTGCACAACCTCTTTTATGCACAAATTTTTTACCTCTTTTCATTCTGTGAGAGCAGCATCTGATTTCCAAGAAAGCCCAGGCCAGATTACAAAGAGAAATCAGATAGTAGATAACCATAAGATAGTATGAGATATGGCTGAGAAAAATGAGGAATTTAGGTGTGTTCAAGAGAGGAGCCGTGTATATAAACCAGCTGAAGGTGTAGACCAGCATAAAACATCTGTACAGAAGACACAACAATGGAGGAATATCCCACTGCAAACAAAACCAGACAAGTTATTTCAATTTCATGTTTCAATATGATGGATTTTGGAAACTGACGTTTACATTGTAACCTATATTTTACACATTTGCATTTTTTTTTTTGTCTTCAGCATTACTGTTTTTTCTTGGCATATTATCAGACCAAGTAGTTTAGGGCTGGTAGACCAACTTGGCCCAGCAAAAACCTTTGGCCTGATTCTTCCAGCAGGGTTTTCATCATGCATATGTGTATTTGAACTAAGTTCAAATTCATCCACACAGATCATTGGGTCAGTGACTCAAACTCACCCGTGGCTGAAGCAGAAGTTCTGGTTTAGAGGTCAGAAGGTGGAGTTTGTGAACTTTGAACTCCTTCTTCCAGCTCTGTGTCCAACTAGCACCCATGTCTGTCACCGATAACCACTCCTCCTGTCAAAAACATAATACAGAATCAGTTAAACACTTGTGACACCATGCATCTGCTTACTGGGAAGTCAGTTCAGATTTGTGTAGACTGCAAAAACATACTGCTTGCATATTCAGTATGCAATTAAATCATATTTGAAAACATTTTGTCATTTTGCAGACGCTTTTATCCAAAGCGACTTACAATTGGGAAATACATAAAGCTATTCATCTTGAAGAGGCAAACGAAAAGAATTTCACTTCCAGTATTTCTGGTTTAAAGTAATGCTCTAATTATCAAAAAATTCAGACCTGCCCTGTTATGTAATATTACAATGACTGTATTAATAAATAATGATGTCTTTCACTAACCTTTGCAAGAATGGATCCACTGTGAACTGCTATGAAGACACCACATTCACCAGAAACATGCATAAATCTAAGGCTTCAAATGATGGTGTTCTCCTACACCTTGATACTCTGATCCATCAGATGTGACCGTGATCTCATGTTCACGTGTCCATAGCAGCAGACAGACACCACACTGCTTGTCTGGGAAACATCTAATGAAATAACTGGAGCTGCAAACCTTAATGGTGAACATGTGAATCTCTCATGCATACCAACAACATTAACGCTGAGTCTCTAAAATGTGGCTAAATGTCAAACTGCCCTTACTAAAAGTACTGTGAAACTACCATGGTACAGGTATGGTATCAGACGGTGAGTATTAACACCACGATCATGCAATTTTGGTCAGTTTTCCCTGAGTATTATTTTGTATTATTCATTTATTTTATTGCTTTCTCCATATTATCACATAGTTGTATAGTATGTCACTTATTTTACAACTACTGACTACTTATGATGTCTAAATATAGGGCAGAGTGGGGGAAAACGCCCCCTGAAGGACTGTGTCATTTTTTTCCTGTGAAACAAAAGTTATATGTGTTCAGAAAAGTTGCCATAGTTTTAGTGACAAAGACAGAAATTATAAACAAAGTATGAAAAATGTCCAGAGTTTTCATGTTATTAGATTTTTAACAAAAATTAAATTTGTAACACCCCCATGGATGGGATAAAATGCCCCCATTCTGACAAAGCAATTTGCTTTAAATATTTACAGCAAAATCAGAGTACAGGCAGTTTTAGCTTAAAATTAAAAAGAATATAATGAATAATTATGAATTACAAAATTATAATAGCCAATTTGAAACATTTTGTTAGCTGATGCTAACTTTAAATATAAAATCCAAATGTTTTTATTCAACCAACTAGTTAGAATACATTTGATGGAAAAACAAAGGATTTGTTGTTCAGAACAGAGTAACTACAGTAATTGCCCATTGCCCCCTGGGGGCGTTTTACCCCACTGACTATGTTTGAGAAAAAAAATTATGTCATTCTGAAAATATAATTATATTTTTCTTAAATAACACCTACTCCCTATCTACAGGCCGTACTGTTCATATATAACTGTGTTCTACAAAACAAGAAGATTTAAAATGCTTTTCTTCTTACTGCTGAAAATGAGATCATTTATTGTGAAATCCCTTTTCTCTCCGGTACATCACCAATCTAAGCGTCATGGTGAAAACTTCTACATCACTCTTGTCAACGTTGTCCATAGTTACAATACAACTTCATCTTGACTTTATCTCGTGGTTATTTTGAGAAAAACAGCAGCAGGGGGGCGGGTGTTTTACCCCATGGGGACGTTTTCCCCACTCTACCCCTATTTTTTTTTTTTTTTTTATATGCTAGAGAGAGTTTTTGTCTGATGCGAAAAAACTGAAGATTTAAAACAGGGTCACCAAATCCGAAAAGATTTGCAGCATTAGAGGTCACTTCAATCTGTTACCCCTCTGTATTTGATATAAAATGGAATTAATGTCACCCAAATTTACTCTTGTGATGTCTAATATCCTAAAGAGCATTTTGCTCTGCTCTGCAGATACACAGCAGGGTCACCAAATCTGACAAAACAGCTTTAGAGGTCAGGGAAATCTGTTACCCCACTGTATTTCACACAAAATGCCTTTAATGTTACCTATATTTATTGTTTCATTTACTCTGATGAGCAGACTGAGATGGATATGAGTTACGGTGGATAGCGGATTGATTGACTCTTCTAAATATGTGTGATTAAAAATAAAACGTTTACACCAGACTGTCATAAATAGGCTATGCTCCGTTCAAGCTCAAGCAATAACTAAAAATAAATAAACTGTAATTTTACTGAACTTGTGTTGTGATTATTTACATAATTACATGATTTACTGCTTTCTGACAGGATGGAAGACCTTAAGTTTTCATTGGAAATTGAGGGACTGGCAGTTTATATACTACAGTTTATCAAACGGAAAAGTGAAACAAACCAGCTAATGGCACAAAATATCAAATACTTACTAATCTTTGTACTGTTATTTTCCTGCCAAAATGGTGTAACTTCCTGGAAAAATGATGTCATTGGGAACTGGAGTTTGTTTAAAGGGACTTTACCAAATAAATAAAATTAAATAAAAAGAAAAATTAAAAACAGGAAAAAACTATAAATTAATTACCTATTACAATAGCACTCCCATTAACGCTTTGTTTGACACATTTCGATTATAGAAAGGAAAGATTAAAACAATACATACATACAGTTTTTTCATATTAAAATGTGTAGGAGTGTAAAATATTTGGCTTTGAGGGCTAAAATAACGCTCGATAACCGAAGTCGCGCTCGCCGAGTAACCATAACAACAGCACGACGATCGAGCGCTTTTCGTTCCGTTTCCTAACCTCGAACACGCGCTACGAAAATAATTGACGAAATGGCCTTGAAAAAGTTTACCCGATGATGACAATCAATGAATAATTTACTGATTATTAAAAGTTAACCCAAAACCAGCAACCTTATGTCAAACCGAAGTACTGCAATTTTTTTATTCACTCCATGTTGCAATATTGTGATAAAAATATTCAATATTAAGATATGTATAATGGGGATGTACTGTATACTGTTTATAGGCCTATAAACCATCAGTTTATGAACATACGGTATACTGTTACTTTTATTTCAGGGAGCAAACAAAAATAACTTTCTAAAACTTCGTTTGCGTTGGTGAGTTTGTTGGTGTCAATGACGTCAAGTTTCTCAACCTTGTCTGCCAGCCGTGACATTACAAACAAGTTTATTGTTCTCTTGACAAAAAGAAAAGAAAAAGAAAGCTCGATTCCTGTGAACAAGGTATTGCTCAAGCATGCAACGAATGAAAAACTATGCCACAGGCGGTGAATGGATGAAACCAGCAAAACAAACACCACGTTCAAACACGCACGACATTTACAAGAAACTTGAACAAAAAAATAAAAAAGCGCGAGAGAGAAAAAGAAATATGAAGATATGAGAAGCCATGCAACATTATGAAGAGTAATAGTTACTACATCACAATACAGCAGAACCTTTTATTAAATTTACATGACATGATTAAAGGCAAGCCAGATCTGTTTATGTATGTGTAAGTGGATTCACAGATTCTAATCTGCTAAATTAATATTGCAGATGACATTGTCTTTGGTCAAATTCGTATTGAAAGCAAACAAATCTCAACTTTTGGTAGCCTGACGGAGCACCAGTTGAGCAAACAGTGTCATGTCTTTAATAGAGATGTTGTGATAAAGTGAAAGAGGAAAATCTTTTCTAGAGAAGTGTGTTTATTTTTAGCTTTCAGCATAATAGCATTTCAAATTTGACTTGGAAACTGAAGTCTCAAAAACAAACAATCCAATCAGCACGAAGTCTTGTGAAAGAAAATGACATCCAACAGATGAAAGCATTCAAATTCAGTTCAGGTTGTCTCATTTATTTTTTATGTACAAAAATGAGATCATATATATAAACTTTACACAGTTCAAGTTCTATTTTGGAAAAAGCAAATAATAATCAAAATCAAAAACGCATTCCTCGAGGACTCTGTACATATGTACACATTCTTCTAGTCACATATCATGTTCATTAACAGTTCCTTAAGTCAGAATAATTACATGACACTCCTCAGCACAGACGATGAAAGTCACAATCCAGACTCTTTTTCTTTAATCAAACTGAGATGACAAATCTTCATTTACTCGATTTCTGTAAAGCGTGCAAACATGGCTTTCCGGACGGCATCTTTGTACGTATCTGAAGCGGAGAGGCTGTAATTACTTCCTTTAGTTCCCAGGCCAGCTCCCTTCATTCTCAACTGAGCCTGCAGACAAGATGACAAAGATTCATGTCTTAGTTATGTCAAGTATTTGAACACAAAGCTACTTGGGTGTGACTGGGATTTCAAAATTAACCTTCTGCCACACTTATTGTTGTCAAAAGACCCGGTACTTCGGGACCAAGTCGGTACTAAAAAAAAAAATGAAAACGTCACGGTACCAGTTTTTTTTTAAGTACCGGTGGTACCGAGTACCCGGTCAACCCGGTTCTTGACGTGTAGGGCCCTGTGATTTCCGCGATGCAGAAAACGTGGACTGAATCGTGGAATCCAGTTATAAAAATGGAATTTACAGTTTAACACGGAATGTCATGGAATTTGTCAAAGTTTGGATGAATTAAAAGTAGGTCATTACACTTAAATAAAATCGCGATATGGACTAGTATCTGTAAATATTAAGCCGCAAAAGTCGAGTCAAATATGAATCCTGCATGTTAAAAAGATATGGAAGTATGCAAGTATAAAGAATGGCATTGATTTTTGTACATTTTATTTTTGTTTGACTTAATAGTGTGTAAAAAAAAAAAAAAAAAAAAAAAAAAAAAAATTTTTTTTTTTTTAATTAGCATGTTTTTGTGTTTTGGTTTGGTACCGAGAACCGTGGATTTTCACTGGTATGGGTACCGAATACAGAAATTTTGGTACCGTGACAACACTAGCCACACCTGTATATGATTAGTGAGTTGCAAAAAATTGAACAAAATATTTGCTGCCAGTTTTCCCACTGTATGTGGAACAGCACAGGTCATCGCAATACTCACAGCATCATTTATTGTGAAATAATACTTAAATATTAATATGCATCTTATTTTATTTAGCATACTCAACCTAGAAAGCAGGGTTGTTATATTTAACAAACCATACAAAAATATTTTCTTAAAAAAATTCAATGTTATTGAAAAACAAACAGCTACATTTTTTATTTTGATTTAAGCAATGTACTAAAACAAGTAAAATAAAAATGAATAAAAAATTATGCAGACATTTAAATTACAAAAACTTTGCAATGAATTAACTTTAATATGAATTAAAGTTATAATATTAACTTAATTATACTAAAATAACAGCTGGAAAGATGGATAAATCTAGGGCACTCTGGATTTATCACTTCAAAATGTGTGCGAAAACTCAATGTAAAGCGAGCAAAAAAAGTCATTTTTGATGCTTGCCAAATTGTACGCTTGTCTATCCATGTATGTTTTTCATATACTGACAGACCCAACCTACACTGACAAACACATCCATCCTAATTTCACAAGACACATTTGTGTTAAATGGTTTGTCGAATACCAAGTATACCATGGCAACATATCATGTGTCGTACCTCAATAGGTGTTGTGATGCCCTGCTGGTTTCGACCCAGACCTTTGCCTTCCTTCCAGCCCATGGCCTGCAGCATCTTATTGCCAATATTATCACTGTTCAGACCATCCTTAGTGGGCTGTTCATAATTTCTGCGAAATCAAACAGCACAAAATGCATCGTTATATTGCTATTGCAATTATATTGTATTAGTAAACACCTCTAGTGAATGAAACTTCAATTTTGTGTTAAACACTTGAACGTACACTACAGGTGTTGGCTGGGTGAACTTCCTTTTCTTGGGCACAGGGGGTTCAGGGATACCGTATTTCTCTCTTCTCTCAGCAGCCCTGTCTCTGTACTTCATCTGTTCAGTAAAAGATAAAAGGGACATCAGTGCCAGTAACATCCAGGAAATAGGCTTTAAATGGAGGAAGTGTGGCTGCATTTATAATGAGGGCTCACACCTCTGTCTCTTTCCTCTCCAACTCCTCCAGTTCTGCTTCACTCAGTTTGGATCTCCTGAGAACCTCCAAGTTTTGCTGGAAAGCACAGATGTATATATTTAAATAACTTACACTCTACACGACAAAAGTTTGGAATGATTATCCTTTATAATGTTTCTAAAAGAAGTCTCGTATGCTTACAAAACGAAGCCGTTAACATTATAAGAAATGTGTCTTGAGCAGCAAATCAGCATATTAGAGTGATTTCTGAAGGATCATGCGACACTGGAGACTGGAGTAATGATGCTGAAAATTCAGCTTTGCATCACAGGAATAAATTGCATTTTAAAGCATATTCAAACAAAGCAATTCTTTTAAATTGTAATATTACACAATATTACAGTTTTTTTTCTGTATTTTTGATCAACTAAACGCAACCTTGGCGAGCAGAAGAGACCTCTTTCATAAACTTTTAAAAATCTTAATTAAACCAACTTTTTATGAGTTAAAAAAAAAAAAAACACAAAAGTAAAGTTTAAAATGGATTTTTTAAATTTTTTAAAGTGATGGCAATGATTATAAATCAACTCAAAGAGCTCAGGCTCATTACCTTGTGCAGGTCTGAGAGTTGTTGATGGCGTATCAGAGCATCTTTACTAGGGAACTGCCTTCGACACAGCAGACAGGCCATCTTTTTCCAGTCAGTCAGTTTGTCCTCGTCATCACCCTCCATGACCTCCTCAGGCTCACTGTCGCCGCTGTACGCCGCCACCAGCCCCACCTGTAGCACAGCACAAGGAGTTAAATTAATCCGCTAACACGACTCAATAACTTGACATGTTTTGCAATAGTGCACAGGGCATCTGGGACCTTTGATGAGGAGCTCTCTTCTTCTGTGGCTTTGGATGCCTCCGTTACAAGCCTCTCCAGTGCTCCTGTCTGCTTACATGCGAAGAAAACACAAACCATGTATTATGACAAAACCATCATCACTAGCATCATTAAAAGAGACAAACAATCTTCATCTAAGTGTCTTCAGCCTTCATACCTTCTTCTCAAAGAGCGTGAAACCGGCATCTGCTGCTGCCGCCTCCTTTCTCTCCTCCTGACTGAAGGGCTGGAAGCTGCTCTTGAAGTTTTCTTTCTGTTTGTTCAGACTCTTGGCCCAGCGCTCCATGTCCTTCGCAATCTGGAGCACAAAGATATTTTTTAGCACCAGTGGAGGATTGAAATAGCTAGATTTTTGACATTTTCTGAACATGTGAGTGATGTCAGGACGTTGCAAGAGTTTTATAAATGGTTGCTAGGGCATTGCAAATACTCAACACTTTAAAAAAAAAAAAAAAAAAAAAAAAAAAAAAAAAAAAAAAAAAAAAAAGAAAAAAAGGAAAAAAGATGCGTAGGAAGAATGGTCCAAAAAAAATCAGGCATATGCCTGATTAAGGTCAGTGGACGGAAAAGTTGCTTGTGACAAACTTCAATATTTAGCAAGCATTGATAGTGTGCGGGATCGCATCTTTTTGCTAGGGCATTGCTAAAAGCTTGCTAGGGTGTTCTATGTCTATGCAATTTTCTGATCCCTAGATTTGAATCACATTTGGGGTGCATAATATCGAAAATACCGACACCGCCGATTTTTGTTTTCCTGTGACACATTACGACACCCAAAATTACAGGAAGTATCACTAGATGACTTTAACAGCAATATTTAGAAATAATTAACTCTAAAATGACTATGGGTTATATTGTTTGGGGAATGAGAAAAAAAAAAAAAAAAAAAAAACTGACTTTTTGGCCTGAATACTTACTAAACTGGATGTTCACACTTGGGTATAACATTTACAAGAACCAACTCAGAACTCTTTCAGTAACCAGCAAGTAAAGAGTTGTCTAAAGTTTTAATAAGCCACGTTCGCACTTTTTTATTATTAAATAAAATATTTAAAGAAAAATATAACAGTAATAAAATAAAAATGAGTAATTACTAAAATAATTGTAAAAATATAATTTAATTTGTAGCAATAGCAAAATTACAATACAAATATTTACATGTTAATTTCTTATTTTTTCAAATGTTAAATAATTTGGTGCTCTGAGAAGCTAAAACACTTAATCATGAGGTGCACGCATGCAAATGAACAAGCACTCTAAAATTGCCAGTGCATATTTATTTAATAAATCACAGCCATTGCAATTTGATCATTAAGCCATATCACTATTTTTTTTTTTTTACACTTATGCACTTAGGAGACGCTTTTATCCAAAGCGCCTTACAGTGCATTCAGGCTATATATTTTTTTTTTATCAGTATAAAATATATTTTTAAATATATTTTGCTATGTATTTTTCTATTTCTATATATGCCCTACAGCTTATTTGTTTGTTTGTTTTTTCCATCTGTTGTACTGACCAGCAAGCAAAAAATGAAGTCTGTTTAGTATTAGGACAAACATCATTAGTACTTTAAAATGTATCCAAGCATACTGAATTACCTGTTGAGCTGTTTTGCTCTTAGGTTTCTCTTTCTTCTCTTTGCTCTCCTTCTGAGAAGTGGACGTGAAGGCAGCGGCGCTTTGAGCCGCATTGTTGGCGTCTACCGCAGGCACATAGGCCTGCTTCTCCCCGTCCCAGTACAGATACTGCTGAGTCTGGGAGTTGTAGTAATACTACAGACAAAAACAAAATTTAGATCCCTCTACATGCACTCAGCTGAAATATGGCAGTGTCTTGTTGAAAAGCACATGGAACACATACATGTGTGTTTGGGTCATAGTACAGGCCAGTGCTGGGGTCATAATAATACCCGGAAGACTCATCGTATTGATAGGATGAAGTGTCTGGGACAGCTAGAGGAAGTGGAATGATGGCAAAAGAATCAGAAACCTGTAGAATAACGTCTTATGATTTGATGATGTGGATTTAGTGATCTGTTTTACTGGCTTGGTTTTCCTGAGAGGTAGCTGTTGCTGTGCTGGTTGCCGCAGCTGGTGCTGCGACTACAGAGGTTGCTGGGGCCGATATAGTGGCAGCAACTGCGATGGGCTGGGCTTTGCCTTCAATCTGCAATGCCTGACAATAAAATGGGTTATAAGATCAGTACAATCATTACACTAGCTCAGTGGTTCTCAAACCCCCAAAGATATTTCTTGCACTTCTGCTGTAGTGACAAAGCTGCTCGTTTTCTTTTTTCCCTTTCTTTTTTTTTTGGAATACAGAAACTAGGAGTGGCAATACATTAGAACAATTATAAATGAATACATTTAGTAAGTTTCAATAATTGACTGGGGTGATGGGAATTTTATTTATTTATTTATTTTTTTTTTTTTTTCCCCCAAAAGAATTCTTGAAATCAGCAGTTGACCGTTCAGGAAAATTCTGATATTACAACCAGAGCTATACCTGTTTTTTTAGGTAACAATGCTGTTCTAAAACAACAAAATCTATGCTAACATTCAAAACTGTAAAACGACCTTAAAAACTGATTTAAATGGATTTAGTGTTCAAAAAAAAAGTTTTGAGAGAAATAGTCTTACAAAATGATCAGCTTCACACTCCAGCCTAAAAATTGATGCAATTTACATGCATTTTTAGCAGTTTAAACCTATTTTAAAGCTTATAATGTCTTATTTGAAATACTTTAGTCATCTTACAGCCCTTAGAAATTTGATAAAACCCACAAGTGCATCCTGACCCCCTCAATGAGAACCACTGCACTAGAATCTCATACAATTTCTCTCACTTAAAACAAAAAAAAAAAAACACTAATTAACAAGTCATAGCATAAAGAAGTCACCTGTGCAGCTGGCTGGCCGATGATATGAGGCTGATAGACCTGCGCACTCTGAGAGATCACCACTCCTGTAGCAGCAGGATGTACCCTCACACCTGGAGCCGCTGCAAATCCAAACATACCACAGCTTTTCAGCTTGGAAACAGCAAGCACCACTAACACTTTTACTTGTATGAAAGAACATGTTGTGATCCTGCAAAATTCAATCATTTTATACAACTTGCTATTATGATTCTCTAACTAAACTGAATAGGCAATGCCAGATGAACATTACCTCCAAGTATGCCGTTAGCCTGGGAAGGGTCGACAGCTCCAGCCTGCTGCTGATAGTACGCCTGGTACTCCTAAACACAACAAACCATCTTAACTCAGCTCAGTATCAAAACGATTCTTATGAATGCACTGTCGTTTCAGATAGTGCAGTCAGCTGACCTGTGAATAGGGTACATATCCCTCCTGTAGGTAGCTGTATTCTGATGTCGGTTCCACACTCTGCTGAGGCTGCAAAGTGAAATTTAGTCAATTAAACCAGTCATGTATGCATAATTCTGTTTTAACATTGAGGCACGGTTACAGTAAAGTTGTTCATACCTGACTGGAGGACCACTGAGCAGCTGCAATGGCTGTACTGGCAACCGAAAAGGCGCTAACACGGTTCCCATCTGGCAATAACAGGTCCCTGAGAAACAAAAAGGTATTTCAGTGAACTGAATTATTCATCAAGTTACAGCAAATAGAAAAATTCTTCCGAAAAAAATTAACCGCATGAGGATATGAGCGCGAGGTGCGTACTTTCGAGCACTCTTGGCATAGTCGACCCCAATAGTCTTCCCATCCAGCTTGAGAGGTGGCTGTAAGCCCTGAAGGATGGTTAGGAGCTGTGATGCTTCCTGCAAAACCACAAACATCATCAGAATGTGCTAAGAAGGTACAAAAGTACAAGCAAGTTTAATCTTATTGATTGTTAAATCATTTGACACTGGTTTTCCTTAAAAGATCAAGCTCTCTCTATTTGTTTAAGATGATCTTTGGAACAAAAGAGATTTGTGCAGACTGAGGAAGGGAGAAAACGGGTACCAAAGGAGAGGCAAGTTGGACGAAGGCAAAGCCTCTGTTCTGGCCCGTCTGTTTGTCTTTAATGAGGCGGATGTTGCCGGGCGAGAGGTTGGCGTAGGGGGCGAGTGCCGTCAGAATGGCTTCAACAGTGGAGTGAGGGGCGATGTTTCTCAGGATGATGGCTGTCAAAACATGCAGACATGTCAGTGTGAATGCAAAACAAGTACTGCACCACATACTGGCCGTCATACCAGTATCAGCCAACATTTGCATTTAAATTTTGGAACCCGATTATATGCAATGGATATTTTAGATCACTAATTCACAGGCGATGCTTATGGAACAGTGCTTACTATCGCCATAATAATCTCCACTGGGTTGGGTGTCTGTGGCTCCTGTGGTGCTGCTGGACTCAGAATCTGAAAAGCAGCACAAAGAATAAAAGCGCACTGAGTTTCTTTAAATACAGAAGCCTGATACAAACCACATCACTGAAAGAGCCCCATACAAAGGCTTTGGGCAGGTCATTATACATGATCCCTACAATGCCAGAGTGACATTGTCATCAGTCAGAATGAGTGTTTTGTTTTTAAATTACTGGCATTTAGTAGGCAGGTACTGTAAACCGATAATACAAGGGTTTACTGTGCTCTATTAAAGCCTGATTTGACTAGCAAGCATATAAAACACTAATGTGAAGCCATAATATAAGTTACCAGCTATAAAAAGAGCAAATACCAGCTATCAATAGTGACGAAAACAACTAATCACTATTATATATTAGTTTGGAACACTGTATATGACAATACCCCCATATACATTTTATTAAGTTCAATAAAAGTGCTCCAAGGGCATGACGGTGTTTGACTGGACCATCCGGATGGGTACAGACAGCGGTTTCCTGGTCAGGGAGCTACTTACCCACTTTAGCTGCGCCACACCTGAAGCACTTCAGCCTCCTCCGGAAATTGTACAGGCCACACTGCAAGCAACCGGTCATAGTGTTTTAATTGACACTTCTGCTATGGGGCACCAGGTAACAAGCACACTAGAGTGGCTTGAACACTTACCGTGAAGGACGTCCACCAAGTGGACCATTTGAAAAACTGAGATGCTACATATATAACTAATTGCCCAAAACAAAGTTTGGCTAGGGAGGTTGACAACATTTCTAAGACCTTAGATGAGTCATTTATTTTCTACAGTATTCACCATTTATTTTAATGCAAAATACAATTAAACTTACAACAATAACAACTATACCATAGATTAGCACTACCATTCATAAGTTTGGTGTTAATGAGATTTAATGTTTTAGGGGGGAGGGGAAAAAAAACAAAAAAAAAAACAAAAAGTATTTTATGCTAAACAAGGCTGCATTTATTTGATCAAAAATATAGTAAAAATGGTAATATTGTGAAATTACCATTTAAAATAACTTTCCTATTTGAATATATTGTAAACTGTAATTTATTCCTGAATTTGCATCATTACTCCTGTCTTCAGTGTCACATGATCCTTCAGAAATCACTCTTATTATTTCTTATTATTACTAATGTTGAAAACAGTTGTGCCGCTTAATTTTTGTGGAAATGGCAATATTTTTTAGGATTCTTTAAAAGTTAATTTATTTGACATAGAAACCTTTTGTAACATAGTAAATGTCTTTACTGTCACTTTTGGTCAACTTAATGCAACCTTTATTAAGAAAAGCATTAGTTTTTTTCCAAAAACCAAAGACTCTGACCCCAAACCTTTCAGTTTTTCAGCTGAAACATTCTAATAATTAAATTTCTGTATAAACCGGAACAATATTCAACATGAAACTGATATTGTAACTGCAGTTCAACATCTTGGGAAGCCCATGAAACTTACTGAGTTGCAGAGCCAGTCCTCAAACTTGTGACGGTTGTTGCTGTAGTGCATGGCAACAGTCTTGCCTTGAATGGACAGCAGTTTCTGGAAAAGGAAGAAAGGGTTTGGTTATTTCCTCTCTTACAAAGGTTTAATCTCAGCCCAAGAACAACCACATTAGCCACGAGGGTTTAGGGTGAGGATCGCCCGGGAGGGTTTAACGTGTAAGATGGTGTGTGTTTGGGACCCGAGTGTCCGGATGGGGCCGGAACAGAGTGTTAAAAAAAAAAAAAAAAAAAAGTCACTCCTTTCTTAAATGGGATGGGGGGGACTTTCAAGACGAGGCATAGGCTTATCACATTTACTGCAAAACAACTAATTACTATAAAAAACTGCTGATATAATTTAATAGTGATGTCCATGAAATGGGATGTTAAATATAACACCAACACTTCTACTTCTAGCCTCGAAACCTAATATCACTTATATAAAAACATTTTTCAGAGGAAGATGACAGCATTGACAAAAAAAAACAAAAAAAAAACACAACTGTGGCTTAAAACCCATTTGAGTCATTCAAGTCACACCTGAACTGCATTATGTACTTCCCTCTTAAAAAATAAGTGATTATTTTACCCGTGCTAATGAACAGAGTTCTGGAAAAGTTAATAACATGAAGCCAGAGTATCCATCAAATGGCTCTTCTATGTTTTGGTCACACCTTGCCTTCAAAAACAGCAGCTTTGGTCCATTTCTGCCCATATAGTCTGCTGGGGCAGCAACTTTCTTTGTTTTTTTCTCCTTCCATTTATATTTTTCTACTTAATTTCCATTATTCCCCAGGGCAAAAGCTAGACTTGGTGATTAGGAAGCAACCTGATTGGTCTCCATCCATCGGGTAGCATCTTGCAAGTGATAAAACTCCACGAAGGCGAAACCTCGGCTTATACCTAGAGAGGCATTCAGATATACAGACGGGAGGCGTGTTAGTTTATATGGTTCAGTGGTACAACATTCAAACTCTGTCACAAACTGCTTCGTGACCCCCTTGACCTGGAGAGGCCAAAGAGATGTAGGGGGGTTGCCTGGAAGCTTTTACCATAGCAACAGCAGCTTATAATATTCTAGCTGTTGGTCTAAAGCTGATAAACTAGGTTGAATCAAATCAATCAATCAAAACAAAGCAAACAGTCATAAACACAGCTGAATCTTAACAAGCAAATAAACTTTGAGACAGATGCTGCCATCATATTGACTTTTGGATGATCTTTAATGTATGTTTATACGTAAACAAGATAAAGAAGCTACATGACTGCATCTACCTTCATGTAACTTCAATTGGCATAAATAAAACTGCCAATTTTGAGCCACACAAAACCCAGACAAAACTTACCTCCAAACATGTATCTAATATGCAACCTTTTTTTTTTTTTTTTTTTACTCACTAGTCTGAAAGGCTAAAACTGGTCAGATAACATGTTGCTATGGCAAAAGACGTTTGAGCAGAAGCAGGTTGGCCCAGTGGACACAGGTCTGTTTGGGAGAGGAAGGATCCGTGGTACATCAGTCTCACCTGTTCTCTTTTTCATCAGCCTCACGTCCATCGGCTTTGGGCCTTCCAGCTGGTCAATGGCTGCTCGAATCTGTGGAATACAAGGAAAAGTCAGATAAAGTTTGCTAGTTTGTTTGTTTGTTAAAACCAAGTCAGCTTCTATTTTGACTTTCATAGTGAAATCCAGGATAAAATATCAAAGTTAAAACTAAAAATCTTAAGATGCATTTTGTAACTCTAAAACTAATTATTTTAATTGGGAAAAACACTAGTAAGAATTTACTCTCTCACAAATTTTATTTGCGCTGTATTTTTAAATATATTTATTAAAATAATTTCATTATGTGCACTAAAAAAAAATTGGAGACAATTTTCTCTTGTTTTTCAATTTATTGAATCCATGCCTTGAACATTTACTAAATTAATTCATTATTATTTTTAATTCTGGGCCTGGCAAAAAATAAATAAATAAATATTTGCTATTATTATTATTATTCTTAATTATACTCAAAGCAGAAATTTCCACGATAAGATTCTTTGATTCCATGCCTTGAATACTTACTAAATTTATTATTACTAAAATTTTATTCACTGCATAAAATGCCATGATACAATTTTATTTTATTTTTTTCATTCTGGGCCTGGAAATATTTATTAAAATGATTTGTTGTTGTTATTATTATTATTATTATCATCATCATCATCATCAAGTGCAAAAATGTCCACGATAAGATTTTATTAATTCCAGTTCTGGAATATTTGTTACATTTATTTATTACTGATAATTATATTTTCAGAAATTTCCACAGTATTTCAGAAAACTCCCTGATATAGCCAGGTTTTCCAATACTGTGCTTTTGGTGGGGAGACAAAAAAAGAAAAACAAAAAAACAACAACTTACATCTGCCTCTGATGTGTTCATGGGCAGACCCCGGAGCATGATGGTCTTGCTCTCCTTCTCGTCAGCTGGGTCTCCTCTGTAATCATGCTCAGAGTAATCACCATCCGAATGGTGTCCATCATCAGACCCATCACTGCTGCGCCGCTTCCTCCCTCGCTGTTACACAAGTGAGATTTGGCAAAGTTAGCATCATTCTCATATCAAAAGATCCAATAAACAATTCCATATATAGGTAGTCCTCACCTCAGGACTGTCCCTGCTCCAGTATCGATCACCTCTGTCACTTCGTTCACCATCGTAGCGGTCACTTCGACGATCGTCGCTCCAACGATGCGAGTCGTATCCACGGTCATCGCGTTCTCGTCGGTCCCTGCGGGCGTCATCGCGAGACTGTTCAGAGCCGTACCTGCCGCTGCGTTCTGTACGACTAACCCTAGTTAAAACAGCATTTAATGGACATTGTTAAATTAGGTTACAGCAAATCTATCTAAATAAAACCTTCATAAATCATAAAACACTTACCGTTTATCTGCACCCATCTTTTTTTCTGAATATAAGGCCTGTTAAAAATATATATTAGTCAATATATATTGTATACATATAACATATTACATAAATCAATATATAGCAATACTAGTCTGTTGCACATATCACAGATATATGAAAATATAAAGCCTTGTCTTGGAATGACAAACTTAGGAGCTCTTGGTTCACTTCTAAAAATAAAAATTCATGTTAAATAAATTCCACGGTACACATCAAATTACCATGGTATTACCATTTGATAAGATCAAAATACTTTTGTAGAGTAAATATAACAGGACCGGACTGAATGCATACCAATGGCGCGGTATTTATCGTTACATGGTAATTCAATGGTACTCCAAAGAATACCATGGCACATGGCCAAACAAAATATATGCAATCTCCATGGTACATGTCTAAAAAGCTGCATGGTAGTAGTATCATGATATGTTTTGTTCGTGTGGTCTCCATTTTCGTTATGCGAGAAGTTCAGTAAGTTACAGGAAGACACTTCAAAATGGATACCGTGTCGTCTGGTTGTCGTTGAAAAAGGCGCAAAACAACGAAAACTTACCAAATATATTTCAACGAAGCGTTGAAATGAAATATTTCTCATATATCGAGAAATCTAACGACTGCTAGCAGATCCCTTCTCGACGAAATATCACACTCTTCGTCAGATCATTCAATTTCATCTGCAGCTAAAATGGTCTACAAGCTTCTCCTTCCCAGAATGCCTTTAGTGAGATGGCGTGTTGTTGCTGTTGCATGATGGGAAATGTAGTTTCTTTTATCCGTTTTCGTCGACTGCTGGTCCTCTAATGTCTATCTGTGACATTTGGTTAGAGAATAACATATAATTGGACTAAATTAATACCTAGGTGCTTTTATCATGGTGCTTTTAGTAATAAAATATGTTATATTTAGATTTTAATCTATTATACATATATGTTTACTTGTTCTATATATCTTTTTTTTTAAAAAACAACCATGTTAATACCATATTTGAACATGTATTATGGAAATATCATGCTTGGTACTGAGTTAAGGGAATTACGCAATTACCCTTCATATGAATTACGCATAGCACGTTATCACACCTGCTCAGAGAAACAACTAACAGGAAAAAAAAAAAAAAAAATCCTGAAGGTGTGGTTTCTCTTGAATTCTTTAGGAAGTTGAATCGATTCGTTTCGTTCAATAGCCTATATAAACATTTCGCTGATTCTTTTGAAACATTATTCAAAAAAATCCCTAGAAGTAAAAGTTTACGTTAATTGTGTGTTAGAAAATATGCTGTTTACCGATAAGTTTATATCTCTTTTAAAATGCATTGTAGTTTGTTTCACATCTCTACGGTCAAATAAAACGTTGTGCGAATCGGTTCGTATGAATCATTGAAAGCAAGCCATTCTAGAAAAGATTCGGAATAACTTTCTTTACTATTGGAGAGTCCGGTGTACTTCGTGCTATTACGTGCTGGAGTCAAAGATGGGACACCCAAGAACAGAGGCAGCACTCTTCAAGACCATTATAAAGGAAGCAGACACTTGAAACTGCCGAGAGAGGAACATTTTGACATTTAGTTGCATAACGCTCTCATACAGAAATTTTAACGCATTTATCAGTCCGCTGATGATGAGGAGGATGATGGTCAAGAGAGAATGACAGGTGAGTAAAACTCCAGTCAGAGTCTCATTATGAGTCATATTGAGCTTCGTATTTTGATATTAATTTTAAAAATACAAAAAGTACAGTGAGGGTGTGATATATAGTTCTGAAATTAATTTACAGTATTTACAGGGTACTTCCAACGGTGCGTTCAGTGATATTTATTTTTACCTTTTTGTACAGTGGTAGGTCTTTGACATGCAATATGCTAAATATGGTCACCAAAAACTTTATTTTGGATTTGCAGTATGGTAGTACCAGGGTATTCTTAGAAGAATCTTAAATACTACTATTTCACTACCATGGCATATATATAGCTAATAAATATATATATAAGTATCATCTGTTTTACCATTTCTACCTCCATAGTACTTTTGTGTAAAGAATTACCATGGTAAGTTTTGAAAAATATGCTGATACCTTTAGGTGCTTTTAGTGTAAGTCTAGCTGGAAAACTTGTTAAGAGTTGTTCTGTTAGTTATTCCAGTGAAGAGCAGCTTTAGTGTATTTATCCAGTACAATTATTTTTACAATAGCATAACCAGACCAGTTAAGTTACTTCCAGAAAATTGGTTTATTAGTCATATTAATAATTAACAATGCCTTTCTTTATGCACAACAACAGCCCATGTTTTGTTTTCCAGGAGTATATTTACAGCTGTCATTTGAATATTGTTAGTGTGCAACTGTTTTCATTTCACTCTCTGAATATTTTTTTGCATATGTTTTGCATATGAACTATGGATAGGACTACTGGAAACAACAGACTTCTTGATAAAATAACGATATTTGGGTAGTTGAAAAAAAAACATGAACATGAACCTTATACACAGACACAAATATAAAGTATTATATTTCCTTTTTCCCTTTTATCATTTATCATTTGAATAATATAAACTCTATTAAATATAAAACTGCATAAAATTATACAAGATTAGAAATATTTTGTATAAAATAGTTTTAGATGAAGTAAAGCATATTTTGCTCATGCTATCCTGCTGTCTGTGTATTAACCCTCTATGGCAATGTAAATTTGTAACCTGAAAACCTGGGGTAGTTTTTAAACCCTTGTTTTAAATAAAACACGTCTTTTTCCTGGTTTAGTAAGCTATTGTTGAGTAATGGCTTAACTGTAATACTTATCGCTTTCTAATGTCATTTCTTCATCACTTTATCAGAATGCTCAGTCTTTTGTGGTGCGGCCACGCTAGACTTGCATGCACTGGGAGCAAAAATGCAAGCACATGCAAAGAATTTTAGTCAAATTTGCTGCATACAACAGTTCAAGTTGGGTGACCTGCACATTTGCATAGCCAAAAGATGTTTGACCAGTACAGATTGACCTCTTGGCTCAATAACATTTGCTGAAGGAGATTTGAACATTAAGAATGTATTTATTATTATTTTGTGTTTTATTAATTATTAAAACCATAAACCCTAGAGCATGACATCTTGTAGCTGATATTCGTTCAAGAACATGAAGTAATTTAGCATGCTTAAAGCATGTCATGACTGCGCTTTTTCTGATTGCAACACAATTGTTTACTTTCTAATTGTAAATCTTTTTGCTTCCAGCTCCTGCGTTCACATCGGTAACTCCACCTTGGCTCAACATCACTCAAGAAACTGACATGAATGAGACTTGTGATGAATGCGAAGATTTCAAATATTTGGCGTACAAAGTCACGTACAGTGTCGTATTCCCTGTTGGATTTATCAGCAACTCTGTGGCTTTGTTTGTGTTCCTGTGTCTTACTCCAAAGAAGTCGGCCAACACTATATTTATGACTAACTTGGCTATTTCAGATGTTGGCTTCTCTTTGACATTGCCCTTCCGTCTGGTCTACTATTTTAGGGGCGGTCAGTGGGATTTTCCAGACTGGTTTTGCCGCTGGTGTGTATTTTCCTTTTACGTCAACCTGTACACAAGTGTATTGTTTCTTACAGGTCTTAGCGTACTACGGTACATCGCCGTAGTTCACCCCATTCGCATCAAGTCCCTGATTACGGTGCGGAGAGCCAGTCTATCATGCTTTGCGATCTGGATTTTTGTGGCCTGCTCGTCAACGCCGTTCCTCATGACAGGTACTACACAGCGGGATAACATGACACGCTGCTTTGAACCGGGGAACAACAAGTCATGGCATCGCATATATAGCTTGAACTATGTGGGGGTTTCGTTTGGATTCGTCATTCCGTTCATTATAATTCTCGCCTGCTACGGTTGCATCATCTGCAAACTCATCAAAGGACGCAAAATCGGTAATCGAAAGAGAAACACCCGGCGACGCTCAGTGTATTTGATCGCCGTCGTCCTGAGCACATTCCTGCTGTGTTTCCTACCATATCACATCGCTCGCACGGTCCATCTTTATGCCAGGGTTTTAAAAGAGAGCTGCCCAGTCATTGAGTTCCTCCTGAAAATTCTGGTCATCTCGTTGTGCATGGCGGCTTCCAACAGTTGCTTCAACCCCTTGTTGTATTACTTCGCAGGAGAGACCTTCCGCAAGGCCATCCGTAAAGTGTCAGATCGAAGGACGTTAGGTTCATTCAGCCAAAGTGGTTTTTATCCGTCTTTTCGACGCCGAAGTCAAAGCAGCTCACAGAAGTCGAGGCGCCAAGGCTTCACTTCCGTGCGCCAAGGCTGTCTGCCCTGCTCCTGCCAGGTCATAAATGAAAAGAAACCTGATGGGTGCAAGTCTGACAAGCAATGCAAACTGTCTGACTCTGAAGAAAAGCAAGCCTATAATGATTTGCAGTCGTAAAAGATAGTTGCACTCGATGAAGAGGAAGAAATCTGTGTATAGAATATATGTCTTTATTGTTGTGTTGAAAAAGCGAACCTATAACATCTTGGTTGTTTTTCTATTTCCTTTTTTTAAGTTCTCACCTGAAAGACTGTGAAAGATGTTGTGCATTAGATAAAATGTGAGTGAATCTCACACAACCTCAGAAATGGGTCATACTTAGATTTATGCATTTGGCAAATGCTTTTATCCCAAGAAAACGGCATCCTGGACATGTTCTTGCAAGATTCATCCGGGTACACGCTTAAAAAAAAAAAAAAGAGGGTTTTACAGCATTGCCATAAAAGAACCATTTTGGTTTCCCAAACGGTTCTTCAAAGAACCATTTTTTCTTAGTGTGAGGAACATTTTAGAATCTTTTTACCCTAAATGTTCTTAATGGAACCATAAATGCCTGTGACAGCAATGAGAATGAGAATCACACCAAGCTACAATACTGAAACTGGCGTCCAATATGTTGTTGAATAAAAACAGGATGTGCAAAATGTGCATATTAAAACAGGTGTTAAGAGCATAATTAAACCAAATGTTATTATTAAACAATCTTATAAGACGTCTTATTCTCGCGCAGAGCGCATTTTCCCGGTCCGTTGCGTTAACGTTACTTTTCCATTGTTTTTCAATGTAAACACGCTAGACGGCCATGTTGGACCATTGCGCTCGCGTCTCGATCGAACAGGTCGCGTTTTTTGCAGCGTCTCGCGCAAAACGCGGCACTCAATTAAAAGAAGTTAAAGTTTTTTCGTTCCACTGCCTTCGTCTCGCGTTTTAACACAAAAACGCGTTCATAAAGCACTGAAGCCGCGCTAATAACAAAAATAACAAATCTTGTTAATAACCTCGCTAATAACAAACCTTGTTTGTCTCTCATTCACAACACAATCCGTCCACTAACGCTCCCTTCAACTACTGACAGTACATACACATTTTCCTGTTTTTAACTTTAACATACTATTTTCAGTAAAATTAACCCCTTCTTACTTAAAATGATGATTAAGAGCAAGAGTTAACACAAATATCAATATATAAGACGGATTAAACATTTGTAGTTTTTGTATGCTTTCCTTCACGTCCGCGCTACCTTAAAAACCACGCCCACTCTGCTAAAACTCTAAATTTCGTCCATTACCATGTTTTACTATCTATACCGTTCTGTATACATAGTAAAACATAGTAATGGAAGAAAGGACCTCTTTGTTTAAAAGTGTTTATACAGGTTTATCACAAACTACTACTCAGTGTTTGAGAAGATACTTTTCATTGTTACTAGAGGACATTATTTTAAGACACAGAAATCATTGTTCCCTACAGGAAATAACAGTCAAAAATGGTATCTCGTCAGTATCTGAATCCTAGAAATGATTCCCTAGACAACAATGAGGTTAAATGAGGAGCAAATGGAGACGTGTGCTGAGATTTCCTGCTTCTCAGATCTGACATATGTGCTTGTCTAGAGTTTCAGAATGAAATCTCAAAAATGGTTCAGATTTAAAAACCTGCAATCAAAAGTCAGACATGTCGATGTGAGCTCGAGCATTTCCCATCACATTCTTCCAAGACTAAAATATCTGGTGTTTCATTTTTTACTGTATGACAACAGTTTATGTCCTTTTATGAACTCCCCTAAGCTATACATTTGAACAATTCTTGCAAGTTGCAGTTTTAGTCAAGATTCCAGGCAAGCAGAAGGTGTTTTCAAAGCAGCTTGTTTTGCTTAGTGCACCATTGAAACATTTATCTCAAAAATGATTCATTGCATTCATTACTGGATCATATAAGTTCTGAAAATGAGAATTCCAAAACTTCAAAGACTTCAAAGAAACATTCTATCTCAAAAAACAACAGCTACATAAAAGACCATTATCTGTTACCCCATTGAGAGGAAATTCAGTGGAACATTTGGAGGAACTTGGCTGCAATTCCAGGTAATGTGATTGAAGACAGGAAGAGTGTGTAACTATGTGATTTTGGGATTTTCACTGACTGCTTCTAAATGCCAAGATAATAAAGTTAATCAGTCTTTAAGCCTGCATTATATATTTCGGCAAATTGGCAGAAATGATATCACTGTCAATTTGCAAACAACATTTTGCTTTCTCATTGCATAGGGCCAGTATTATCAATGCCACCTCAATGCATTCATGAAGGCATCCAGCATAGTCTTACTACTTTTGTATGTTATCATTGACATTCTTAATGTTTCATTTTACATCATGGTCTTACTTTTTATTGTTAAACTGCATGTAAAAAAATTGTTTGTAAAGCACTATGTGAAGAAGGTTGTTTATGAAGTCCGTTTCAATAAAATCACAAAAACAAAATTGTTGTTCCTGACTACTTGCTAGCTTTTAACATTTATTCCTCTGCGAGAGTCACTATCTCAGAATCTGACTGACAACCATATAACATACAACCTTTAATGCAGAGTAATGCATTCTGTGTCCCAATTTGCTTTGAAATAATGTGGGCTATTTTAGCAAATTCATATGGGAAGTAATTAGCTGGTATTTGATTTCTAACAACATAATCACCAGTGTGATTGTGTCTCAGAAACTCATTTATTTCTAAAGGAAGTTACTGCTAAACTGAAGCATCTTCCAAACACATGGTCTGACCTGCATGCTTTTCCACAGAAACAGGAATAGATCTGTCAGATAAGGTATAATTGGACCAAAATCATTTCCTTTGGAGAAAAGGAGGAAAAACAACACACCAGAAAGAGAAAACAGATATCTGGCCGAGTTATTGAGGCACGTGTTCTCATCTAAACATTCTCGACCACCTAAGATTGTTGCATTGAAAACCATTTATTAAAACCTATTAATAAAAGCTAATGTTAACGCTTAAAGCGTCTGCTAAATAAACAAAAGTAAATGTAAAAGCACTAAAATATGCATGCAGTCTTTCATTTACATTTAGTCATTTAGCAGACGCCTTTATCCAAAGCAACTTACAAATGTCTTTCTGCACTGGAATCTTGCCTAGGGACACATGAGAATCATGATGACATGATAGCATCGTGTTTTTGACTACATATTCATGTTACAATTACACCATGTTTTTAGCCTTTCTGATGTTCGGTTTCAAAAACAGCTGAACTTCTGGACCATTTCTGCACGCATGATTGGCCGCTTAGATATTTGTATTAACAAGCAGATGTACCTAATACATTCTAAGGTTTTATGTTTGTCTACTTTTCCTGAAGATAACTGCTGACTATTGCATAATAATTGGTAACAATGAGCCATTTGTATAAATCCACAAAGAATGCATGGTTGTAGATACATGTTCAAAGACACATTCATGCAAAATTAGCAATTGTTTTCAAATTCATAAACCGATTATGTATTTATCTACTCATTTCAGAGCAATACCATCCCTTAAATGGACAGTTCCCTCAAAAAATTCTTCCTCATATTGTTCAAAATCTGTATGCCTTTCTTCTACAGAACATAACTTTTTTTCTTTTAAGTCCATTCAGTGAAAGGTAATGGGGCCCAATGTTATTTTGACCCAAACTATCTTTAAAGTATCTCCTTTTGTGTTCCACAGCAGAAAGAAACTCCTTATTTCCTTTAAAGGAATAGTTCACCCACCCCCCATAATAAAATTTTTGCTAAAAATGTACTCACCCTTAGGCCGTCCAAGATGTAGATGAGTTTGTTTCTTCATGGGAACAAATTTGGAGAAATTTCAAATTCCATCACTTGCTCAACAATGGATCCTCTGCAGTAAATGGGTGCCGTCAGAATGAGAGTCCAAACAGCTGATAAACACCACACCACTCCAGTACATCAATTAACAACTTTTGAAGTGAGAAGCTGTGCGTTTGTAAGAAACTAATCCATCATGTTTTTAATGTCAAACCATTGCTTCGGGCTAAAATATGAGTCCATAATCATGCTTTCTCTAGTGAAAAAGTCCATCCCCTTTTGTCATCTCACATCAAATTCCACCCACATATTAGTTTGAGATTATTTTTGTTTGTAAACAGTGCTTGATCTGCGGATATTTCTCTCCCGATTCAGACGAGATGAGTTTTTTTCACTGGAGGAAGCAATATTATGGATAGAGGACTCATATTTTAGTCTGTCAGCAAATTGTCACTTTTCACTGAACGATCCCTTCGCAACAAATACCCAGGTCAGGGTCAACATCAAGACTCAAACTCTGATAACAAAGATTAATAATAATACAATATGTAGAACAGTAATGCATAAAATCAGCTCCATTTCTTGCTTAAGTCGAGGACCTGCTGAGATGATCAGCCTTCTTGACAGCTGGTTTATTTAGAAATGTTATTCTTAAAAACAGTAATGGCCGCTTACAGACTCCTGTTATGGGACAGCATGAAGAGCTCTATGTAGGCTACCAAAAAAGGAGACTCAAAGCATATCAGCCAAATGAGTTAAGTGCAGTACAGAAGATGCTCTGGTTGGACTCAATGGTGATGTTTTCACTGGAACAACTTTTGTTTATACAGCCATGTTAATAGTTTATGTTTGCTTAATAATTTTATTTGGTTTTTGGCTTAGTACACACTTTGTTAGCCATTGATGACACACAACCAGGATTCCCACAGAGTTTGACCAATAAATTTGATCACCTTTGAGGTCCTTAACAACGAGCCTTTTAAAATTGTTAAAGTAACTTTACTTGCAAATATTTTAAAAAAATATTGAATGGATAAATAAATATAAATTTTAAAACAGGACATGGCTAGAACTTCTAAGATTTTATGATCTCCCATGAGTTTTCCAGGCCTGGAAATCCCAAACCACCGATAAAAAGTTCTTCATAACCGATTAATACGACTAAATGAGGAAACAAATACCTGAACTCATTTCTAAGTAAAGGTAAGCCCACATCAGACTGGAAACATACCCGAATATCAAAAGATGAAGGCACGATTTACTCCTGTAAGTCTGAAGGAGGAGGAACTGCTAATTCAGTCAGAACGACCTTAAAAAAAAAAAGTAGTAGGTGCTAAGATTCTGAGTGATACAATGAAGAGGAATCCATTTTGTGAGAACTGCAATTATCTTTTTTTGAGTAAATTTTTACACAAGTATCTGAGTATTATCGCAGAAAGAAAATAATAATAATAATAAAAAAGAGTCACAACTATTAAAGAAAGTTGCATCTGTTGCAAAGATCATTTCAAAAACAAAAAGCCAAAAAGTTTCTCTGATTCTCGAACAAACTCACGCAAAAAACGTCAAACAGGACTTTTAACTGTCGTTTTGCGGAAAAAAATTATTAAATCTACTATAATTATACTACACGAAATTCGCAACTCGCCGAGTAAGCAAGGATTGCATACATGTCTAAAAACAAATCAAAAATTTTCTCGGACTCGCCATCGAAGATGAAAGCGTCATACTCCCTATTGAAAAGAAAAAGCAAAATTCTTACATTTTGCCGACAAGATTGAGGCGGAAAGCGAAACAAAACAGCAACAAAAATTTCAGAATTGTATTATTTTCAGACGTGTACAACTTCTTCATTAGCTATTTAAAAAGAAAGAAAGAAAGTTTCGTTTTCAGTCAATAAAAACCCTCTCAACCAACATAAACGATCCCAAAAATCGGAATTAAAGACCAGAAAATTTAAAGTAGTCTGTATTTTAATCCGATGAAAAGGAGGATATGTACAATAAGGTTTTTTCAGTATGTGCGCATTTTCTACATTGGCATTCAATGTGATTACGCTAGTTAGTTAACAGCAAAAACATTAGTCAAGTTTCTTATTGTGCAAACAAGGCGAGACTGGAAAAGAAACATTAGGATTGCTGCATTCACCCCCCCACAACGGCCATTCATGATCTCAACAGTACACCTCGGACAAAAACTTCGAAATGGCAAAGTATTTCAAAGATATATATGGCATTTTTTCTTTTTTTGGCAGAGACAAAAAGGACAAGTTTTACACTGAAGTTAACTAATGCACAGATCAGGATTACATTTTTTTTGAAAGCTAAGGCTGTTCTTAACGCCAGTGATGTAACCAACGTGTTGCCCAGTCAGACAGGTCGGGACTTTCAAAAAATGAATATTAAGCAGAGGCATAACATAGACACTCGCGCTCGAGTCGCGTTCGCCGAACTACACAACAAACTTGCTGGAAATACACAACAAACAAAACACTGGTCTAGCATTTACACATGACTTTAACGCATTTACTAACAGGATAAAAAGTTTTACTAATCAAAAACATATCAACAGAAAAACGAAACATAACGAAAAAGGGAGCAAAAGAAAAATAAGGATTATAGGCGGCAATTACACTCAACTTTTTGTTTATATTCGTGGAAGTTATGATAGTGTTTTGTGTTTTCTCTTACAGGGTGACACAGAATGGTCCGAGAGGGAATGCAAGTTATTCATTTGATACCACAGGAAATCTTCTTTTTCTTTTTTTTTTTCCTTTTTTTAAGCTGGGTGATAAAACAAATTGTGCTCTTCTTGGTGCAGGAAAGGCATTGTTTTCCCTTAGAAGTTTTATTTCTTTTCATGGTGGTGTCAGTCAGTTTTATAAGGTGTTTTGTTGTTGACGATGCTGTGAAATTTAACATTCTAAAGTTGGAATGGTCTTCCAGTCAACTTTGGAGTTCAAATGATATCTGCGGACAGATAAAAAGAGACCAAAATGATAAAGCAGATATTCATAGAACGACTTATTTAGATCAGACAACTCCATATAATCCTGTGTTATAAATACACAAGTTGAAACGTAACGTTTCCATTACACTGCAAGAAACTAACTTGAGAAATAAATGTTTGGATAACAGAAAGTCTTATTTGTAAACTGAATTCTGTGAATCTACAGCATTAAAAAAAAAAATTGAAGTTGAAAATAAAGCAATAATTGAAGTATGTCTTTCTACTTCAAAATGTCATGTTTAATTCATTTTTTGCAGTTTCTTTGTAACTATTTGTGCAATTTATGAACAATTCTTGAGTGAATTCTTTCAAAGTAAATTTGAAACCAAAAAAAATAAAAATATAATATTATGATTAATTGTTCATAATTCAGCACCATACCAGCTACCATGGTTATATTCATGGTAAGAAACAAGTGAAAAAAATGATTAAAATGCAGAAATTAAAACGTAATATCACAAAATGTATATTTATATATAAAGTTTTTATAAAATTCAATCATACAATTTTATTTAAATTATATATATATATATATATATATATGGCCTTTAAGATAATAAACATTTCAAACAAAAGTGGCCATTTTACATATCGGCCCTCTGATCTTCACTAACAGGTGGCCAAAAATAGCAGGAGGTGATACAAGGATACATTTAAATGGCATGTTAAACACACAAAGTATCTCTTGTTTGTGCTGGAAGCGGCTGATTCTTACTGTATCGGACATTGTTGTATTGAAAGCACCTTCAGCGTTCAGTTCCAGATCTTAAGGAAGCTGTCCCAGGACCCTGTAGCCACTGCCATACCGTCATCGGTTACACCCAGACAGCTTACTCGGTTGTCGTGGCCGGCCAGCACGCCTGCAAAAAAGTCCAAATGTCAGTAAACCATACACTGTTTTATTTACAACTCAAAGATTATTGGAGTATGTTTTACAAGAACACACGATTTCAGTTTTTCTACTTTAAAATGTTACTTGCCATTTCTTGGTCATTAATAGTTAAATTTACTAGCAATTTGAATGAAATCATTTCTACGCAATTTTTTTTTTTTAGTGTAACGGAGAGGCTGAACAGCATTTTTGCAAAAGTGACGAGCTCAAAGCCTCACTTGTACGCTGTAAAAAATTCATTTTAAAAGTCTCAAATAAAACAAAGATTATTGTAGTACATTTTACAAGTATATAGCATTTTAGTTTTTTCCACATCAGAATTGCATGTTTAATTCAGTGTGTTACTTGTGTAATGTTTTAATGTCAGTGTAATGTTTTAAATCTTCAAATGAGCTGAAACGCAGTGCGTTTGAACTGTGCATGTTGCTATATGCAAAAGAGACAAACCAATGTGGCGTGTTAGCAAGCAAGCACTGAACCATATGTAAAACAACACCACTCTGTCCGTGTGTGTGTGTTGGTTTGCTTGCTTTCGGAGCGGTCACTAGACCACATGCCACTGATAGTAACTATTACTAGCATATGTTTGCAGTCTTTCAGCCATCTGTGTGTGTGTGTATCTCACCAGCGCGGTCGGCCTTGAGGGTGTCCCACACGTTGCAGTTGAAGTCATCGTAGCCGGCGAGCAACAGGCGGCCGCTCTTCGAGAAGGCCACGGAGGTTATGCCGCAGATGATGTTGTCGTGAGAATAGACCATGAGCTCCTGGTCAGCGCGCAGGTCAAACAGCCGGCAGGTGGCGTCGTCAGAGCCAGTCGCAAATGCGTTTCCATTGGGGAAGAACTGTGAGGGAATATAAGCTCATTTTAGTTTCAATTCTTCAGGAAATTGCATGCACTGTAGTGCTTATTCCTAAGAACACAGCTTTTAGTTTTAATCTGCACTGTTGCTAGTCAGAATGAGTCAGGAATACTCACACAGATGGCGTTGATGTCCGACTCGTGGCCAGTGAAGGTCTGTCTGCACATGCCCTCACGGACGTCCCAGAGTTTAGCGGAGGCATCGC
>JAFVLL020031335.1:61925-74425 GCA_021397915.2 Tor tambroides
AAGGTTTAATCTCAGCCCAAGAACAACCACATTAGCCACGAGGGTTTAGGGTGAGGATCGCCCGGGAGGGTTTAACGTGTAAGATGGTGTGTGTTTGGGACCCGAGTGTCCGGATGGGGCCGGAACAGAGTGTAAAAAAAAAGGCACTCCTTTCTTAAACGGGATGGGGGGACTTTCAAGATGAAGCATATGCTTACCACATTTACTTTCTCTGCGCAAAACAACTAATTACTATTAAAATCTGCTCATATATTTTAATAGTGATGTCCATGAAGTGGGACATTAAATACAACACCAACAATTCTACTTTTAGCCTCAAAACCTAACATCACTTATAAAAAAAACAAAAACAAACAAAAAACATTTTTTAAAGAATGATGACAGCATTGACAAAAATTGTGGCTTAAAACCCATTCAAGTCACACCTGAAATGTATTATGTACTTCCTTTTTTTAAAATCAGTGATTATTTTACCCGTGCTAACAAACAGAGTTCTGGTAAAGTTAATAACATGAAGCCAGAGTATCCATCAAATGGCTCTTCTATGTTTTGATCACACCTTGCCTTCAAAAACAGCGGCTTTGGTCCATTTCTGTCCATATAGTCTGCTGGGGCAGCAACTTTGTTTTTTGTTTTCTTTCCATTTATATTTTTCTATTTAATTTGCATTATTCCCCAGGGCAAAAGCTAGACTTGGTGATTAGGAAGCAACCTGATTGGTCTCCATCCATCGGGTAGCATCTTGCAAGTGATAAAACTCCACGAAGGCGAAACCTCGGCTTATACCTAGAGAGGCATTCAGATATACAGACGGGAGGCGTGTTAGTTTATATGGTTCAGTGGTACAACATTCAAACTCTGTCACAAACTGCTTCGTGACCCCCTTGACCCAGAGAGGCCAAAGAGATGTAGGGGGGTTGCCTGGAAGCTTTTACCATAGCAACAGCAGCTTATAATATTCTAGCTGTTGGTCTAACACGCTGAATCAATAATCAAAACAAAGCAAACAGTCATAAACATAGCTAGTATTAACAGGCAAATAATCTTTATGAGACAGATGCTGCCATCAGATTGACTTTTGGATGATCTTTAATATGTTTGTACTTAAGATAAAGAAGCTACATGACTACAGCTATGTTCATGTAACTTCAATTGCCATAAACAACACTGTGCCAATTTTGAGCCACACAAATCCCAGACAAAACTTACCTCCAAACATGTATAAAACGTGCAAGCATTTTTGTTTAACTCAGTAGTCTGAAAGGGTAAAACTGGATATATAACATGTTGCTATGGCAAAAGGCATTTGAGCGGAAGCAGGTTGGCCCAGTGGACACAGGTTTGTTTGGGAGAGGAAGGATCCGTGGTACATCAGTCTCACCTGTTCTCTTTTTCATCAGCCTCACGTCCATTGGCTTTGGCCCCTCCAGCTGCTCAATGGCTGCTCGAATCTGTGGATTACAAAGAAAAAGTCAGATCAAGTTGGCTAGTTTGACTACTAAAACCAAGCCAGCATCTATTTTGAATTTCATAGTGAAATCCAGGATAAAATATCAAAGTTAAAACTAAAATCCTTATGATGCATTTTTAATAATTCAGAAAATAATTATTTAATCATGACAAACACTGGTTGGAATTTACACATTTTATTTGCACTTTATTTTTAATATATTAATTAATATGATTTCATATTATTAATTATGTTGACTGAATTTTTATTTTATTTTTTTCAATTTATTGATTACATGCCTTGAATATTTACTGAATTAATTTGTTATTATTATTATTTTTAAATCTGGGCCTGGCAAAATATATATATATATATATATATTTGCTATTATTATTATTATTAATTATACTTATAGCAGAAATTTAGATATAAGATTTTTTGATTCAATGCCTGGAATGCTTACTAAAATTATTACTATTAAATTTTAAAATTACAGCATAATATTCCATAAGATTTTTTTTTATTTTTATTATGGGCCTTGAAATATTTATTAACTGACTGTTAATTGATAATTGATTGTTGTTATTATTAAGTACATAAACGTCCATGATATACATTTCATTCCAGTTCTGGAATATGTGTTACATTTATTTATAACTGATAATTATATTTTCAGAAATTTCCATGCAATTTCAGTAAACTCCCTGATATATTCAGGTTTTCCAATACTGTGGAAACCTTTTAAGACACTGCTTTTGGGTGGGGCAGACAACACCAACTTACATCTGCCTCTGAAGTGTTCATGGGCAGACCCCGGAGCATGATGGTCTTGCTCTCCTTCTCGTCAGCTGGGTCTCCTCTGTAATCATGCTCAGAGTAATCACCATCCGAGTGGTGTCCTTCATCAGACCCATCACTGCTGCGCCGCTTCCTCCCTCGCTGTAACACCGGAGAGATTTGGCAAATTTAGCATCATTCTCATATCAAAATATCCAATAAATAAATACATATATCGGTAGTCCTCACCTCAGGACTGTCCCTGCTCCAGTATCGATCACCTCTGTCACTTCGTTCACCATCGTAGCGGTCACTTCTGCGATCGTCACTCCAGCGATGCGAATCGTATCCACGGTCATCACGATCTCGTCGGTCCCTGCGGTCATCATCACGAGACTGTTCAGAGCCGTACCTGCCACTGCGTTCTGTACGGCTAATCCTAGTTAAAACAATATTTAATGAACATTGTTAGGATGTCAAACATTTAAATTAGGTTACAGCAAATCTACCTAAAGTAAAACCTTCATAAATCATAAAACACTCACCGTTTATCTGCACCCATCTTTGTTTCTCAATATAAGGCCTGTTAAATATGTATATATATATATATATATATTAGTCAATTTCTATTGAATATATAACACGTATAAAATATAATATATAACAATATTAGTTTGTTGCACATTATCACGTATGACATTATATAGCCTTGAATTGGAATGACTTTGGAGCTCTTGGTTCAATTATAAAAAAAAATACAAATTCATTGTAAGTAAACTCCACGGTAACGTACACATCAAATTACCATGGTATTACCATTTGATAAGATTACAATACTTTTGTAAAGGAAATACTATGATACTTATATTAGTTGTATATAACAGGACAAGACTGAATGCATTCCAATGGCGCGGTATTTACATGGTAATGTACTTCAAATAATACCATGGTACATGCCCATACAAGATTTATGCCATTTCCATGATACACGTCTAAAAAACCGTATGGTAGTAGTATAATTATATGTTTTGTTCGTGTGGTCTCCATTTTCGTTATGTGAGAAGTTCAGGGAGCTACAGGAAGACGCTTCAAAATGGAGACCGTGTCGTCGGGTTGTCGTTGAAAAAGGCGCAAAACACGCACCAAAACAACGAAAACTTACCAAATATATGTCAACGAACCGTTGAAATTAAATATTTCTCATATATTGAGAAATCTAACGACTGCTAGCAGATCCCTTCACTATGAAAGATCACACTCCTCGTCAGGTCATTCGATGTCATCTGCAGCTAAAATGGTCTACAGGCTTCTCCTTCCCAGAATGCCTTGGTGAGATGGCTTGTTGTCGCTGTTGCATGATGGGAAATGTAGTTTCTTTTAGCCGTTTTCGTCGACCTGCCTTCCTCTTATACCAATGTGTGATATTTGGTAAGGGAATAACAAACAGTTTGACTAAATGAAAACGTTAGAGTATGTATTATGATGATTTTATTAAGAAAATATATTTTACATTTATATTTTAATCGATTAGCTATTAATACATAGCCTGCGTGTGTTTTTCTTGTTTTATAAGTTTATAACAAACAAAAAAAAATAGTAATACCATTTTTAACGTATTATGGAAATATCATACTTGGTACGGAGTTAAGAGAATTACGCAATTACATTTCATATGAATTACGTTAAGCTATCACACCTGCTCAGAGAAACAAACAAAAAAAAAACCTCCTGAAGGTGTGGTTTCTCTTGAATTCTTCAGAAGTTGAATCGATTCGTTTCGTTCAATAGGCTATATGTGCCCCATAAAACATTTCGCTTATTCTTTTGAATCATTATTCAAGAAATTCCCCAGAAGTAAAAGTTTACGTTAATTTTGTGTTAGCGAAAATATGCTTTTTACCGATGAGGTTAAATTTAAAAAAAAAAAAAATGCTGTGTAGTTTGTTTCAAATCTTTGCAGTCGAATAAAACGTTGGGCGAATCGGTTCGTGTGAATCATATAAAGCAAGCGATTCTAAAAAAAGATTCGGACGTAACTTTCTTTACCACTGGTGCACTTTGTGCTATTACGTGCTGGAATCAAAGATGGGACACCCAAGTACAGAGGCAGCACTCTTGAAGACCATGATAAAGGAAGCAGACACTTGAAACTGCCGAGAGGGGAACATTTTGACATTTTGTTACATAACTCTCTCATATACAGACAATTTTAACGCACCCGGATTCATCAGTCCGCTGATGAGGAGGAGGATGATGGTCAAGAGAGAATGACAGGTGAGTAAAACTCTCATTATGAGTCATATTGAGCTTCATATTTTGATATTAATTTTAAAATACAAAAAGTACAGTGAGGGTATGATTTAATAGTTCTGAAATTAATTTACAATATTTGCAGGGCTCTTTCAATGGTACGTTCAGTAATATTTATTTTTACCTTTTTGTACAGTGGTACGTCTTTGGTGACCAAATATGGTGACCAAAAGGTTTATTTTGGATTTGCACTATGGTAGTACCAGAGTATTCTTAGAAGAATCTTAAATACTACTATTTCAGTACCATGGTATAAATTAAAGTATCAACTATTTTACCGTTTCTGCACCATAGTACTTCCAGAGTACTTTTGTGTAAAGAATTATCATGGTAAGTTTTGAAAAATATGCTGATACCTTTAGGGGCTTTTAGTGTAAGACTAGTTGGAAAACTTGTTAGAGTTGTTCCGTTAGCTATTCCAGTGAAGAGCAGCTTTAGTGTGTTTATCCAGTAGCCTACAATTATTTTTTTCAATAGCATAACCAGACCAGTTGAGTTACTAACAGAAAATTGGTTTATTAGTCCCATTAATAATTAACAATGCCTTTCTTTATGCAGAACAACAGCCCATGTTTTGTTTTTCAGGTGTATATTTACAGCCGTCATTTGAATATTGTTAGTGTGCAACTGTTTCATTTCACTCTCTGAATATTCTTTTGCATATGTTTTGCATATGAACTATGGATGGGACTACTGGAAACAACAGACTTCTTGATAAAATAACGATATTTGGGTATTAAAAAAACATGAACCTTATATATAGACACAAAAAAGTATTACATTTCCTTTTTATACAGCAAATGGATTTTTTTATATTCAAATACTAAGTTGTTACATACAAAATTAATATAAACTCTATCAAATATAAAACTCCATTAAAAATGGTACAAGATTAGAAATATTGTGTATAAAAACGTATTAGATGAAGTAAAGCATATTATGCTTATGCTACCCTGCTGTCATATTAAACCTCTATGGCAATGTCAATTTTTAACCTGAAAAGCAAGGGGAGTTTATAAACCCCTGTTTTAAATAAAACACGTCTTTTTCCTGGTTTAGTAAGCTATTGTTGAGCAAGGGCTTAACTGTAATACTTATCGCTTTCTAATGTCATTTCTTCATCACTTTATCAGCATGCTCAGTCTTTTATGGTGCAGCCACACTAGACTCGCATGCATGGAAGCAAAAATGCGAGCACATGCAAAGAGTTTTTAGTCAAATCTGCTGCAAACAACAGTTCAAGTTGGGTGACCTGCACATTTGCCTAGCCAGAAGATGCTTGACCAGTACAGATTGACCTCTTGGCTCAATAACGTTTGCGGAAGGAGATTTGAACATTTCAAATGTATTTTTTACTATTGTGTTTTATGAATTACTAAAAGCATAAACCACCCTAGAGCATGACATCTTGTTGTAGCTGATATTCGTCAGAGAATATGAAGTTATTTTGCATGCTTAAAGCGTGCCATGACTGTGCTTTTTCCGATTGCAACACAATTGTTTAATTTCTAATTGTTTTTGTTTTTGCCTTCAGCTCCTGTGTTCACATCGGTAACTCCATCTTGGCTCAACGTCACCGAAGAACCTGACATGAATCAAACTTGTGAGGAAAGTGAAGATTTCAAATATTTGGCATACAAAGTCACGTACAGTGTCGTATTCCCTATTGGATTTATCAGCAACTCTGTGGCTTTGTTTGTGTTCCTGCGTCTCACTCCAAAGAAGTCAGCCAACACTGTATTTATGACTAACTTGGCTATTTCAGATGTTGGCTTCTCCTTGACGCTGCCCTTCCGTCTGGTCTACTATTTTAGGGGTGGTCAGTGGGATTTTCCAGACTGGTTTTGCCGCTGGTGTGTATTTTCTTTTTACGTCAACCTGTACACAAGTGTATTGTTTCTTACAGGTCTTAGCGTACTACGGTACATCGCCGTAGTTCACCCCATTCACAACAGGTCCCTGGTTTCGGTGCGGAGAGCCAGAGTATCATGTTTTGCCATCTGGATTTTTGTGGCCTGCTCATCAGTGCCATTCCTCATGACAGGTACTACACAGCGGCATAACAAGATACGTTGCTTTGAACCGGGGAACAAGTCGTCATGGAATCTCATATTTAGCTTGAACTACATGGGGGTTTCGTTCGGATTCGTCATTCCGTTCATTATAATTCTCGTCTGCTACGGATGCATCATCTACAAACTCATCAAAGGACAAACAATCAGTAATCGAAGCAGAAACACCCGCCGACGCTCGGTGTATTTGATCGCTGTTGTCCTGAGCACATTCCTGCTGTGTTTCCTACCATATCACGTCGCCCGCTCGGTCCATCTTTATGCCAAGGTTTTAAATGAGAGCTGCCCGGTCATTGAGTTCCTTGTTAAAGTTCTGGTCATCTCGTTGTGCATGGCGGCGTCCAACAGTTGCTTCAACCCCTTGTTGTACTACTTCGCAGGAGAGACTTTCCGCACGACCATCCGTAGAGTGTCAGATCGCAGGACTTTAGGTTCATTCAGCAATAGTGGTGTTTATCCGTCTTTGCGACGTCAAAGCAGCTCACAGAAGTCAAGGCGCCAAGGCTTCACTTCTGTACGCCAAGACTGTCTGCCCTGCTCCTGCCAGGTCATAAATGAAAAGAAACCTGATGGGTGCAAGTCTGACAAGCAATGCAAACAGTCTGACTCTGAAGAAAAGCAAGTCCATGATGTTGATTTGCAGTAGTAAAAGATAGTTGCACTTGATGAAGAGGAAGAAATCTGAGTGTATAGAATAGATGTCTTTATTGTTGTCTTGACAATGTGAACCTATAGCATCTCGGTTGTTTTTCCATTTCCTTTTTTTAAGTTCTCAACTAAAAGACTGAGATGTGAAAGATGTTGTGCATTAGATGAAATGTGGGTGAATCTCACACCACCTCAGAAATGGGTCATATTTAGATTTATGCATTTGGCAAATGCTTTTATCCCAAGAAAACTGACTCCTGGACATGTTCTTGCAAGATTCATCCGGGTACACGCTTAAAAATAATGTGGGTTTTACAGCATTGCCAAAAGGTTTTTTCTTCAAAGAACCTTTTTTTTTGTCTTAATGTGAGGAACATTTTAATAATTTAAAGAAACTTTTTACACGTTTTCTTCATGGAAGCATAAATGCCTGTGATAGCGACCCAAGCGGCGCAATGATACCGAAACTGGCGTCCGAGATGTTGCTTAATAAAAACAGGATGTGCAAATTAAAACAGGTGTTAAGAGCATAAGTAAACCAAATGTTATTATTAAACAGTCTTATAAGACGTTTCAATCTCACGCAGAGCGCATTTTCCCGTTCCGTTGGGCTACTTTTCCATTGTTTTTCTATGTAAACAAGCGCTATACGGCCACATTGCTCCACTGCGCTCGCGTCTCGATCAAAAATGTCGCGTCTTGTGAGACCTTTGCTGAGATTTCTTTCTTCTCAGATAGACATCTCATGTGCTTCTCTAGAGTTTCAGAAGAAATCTCAAATGGCTCAGATTTAAAAACCTGCAATAAAAAATCAGACATCTGGATATGAGCTCGAGCATTTCCCATCACATTCTTCCAAGACTAAAATATCTGATATGTTTTCTTTTTTACTGTATAACAACAGTTGAGTCATTTATGTCATTTGGTTATGTCATGTTGTTTATGAACTCCCCTAAGCTATTCATTTGAACAGTTTATTGCAAGTTGCAGTTTTAGTCAAGTTTCCAGTCAAGCAAAAGGTGCTTTCAAAGCAGCTTGTGCAGCTGATCGCACCACTGAAACCTTTATCTGCATTTATCAGAAATTATTCATTATATCACTGGATCATATCATTTCTGAAAATGAAAATTCCAAAACTTCAAAGACTTCAAAGAAACATTCTATCTCAAAAAAACAACAGCTAGGCCTACATAAAAGACCATGGGTAGTTCCAGTCCTTGATTCTGATTGGTTGAGCTGTGTTCAAACAGTCTGTGTGTTGCTCGGCAACCACTTTGTTGCAACCACAGCCGTTTCTGAGGAACTACATTTATTGGTGGAAGAATAATGTTTTTATTAATATCATTGCATTTTATTTGCTTGCTTTTATTTTGTGAAACCTTGCTACATATATGGAATAACCGTTTTATAAAAGCAAAAAGCCCCGTGAAGCCGTGGTTTACAGAGAATTTATTACAGCTAAGTGCCTAACAACACCCCTTAGCTGTTATAAATTCACTGTAAACCACGGCTTCTTGGGGCATATTGCTTTAATCTGTTACCCCATTGAGAGGAAATTCAGTGGAACTTGGCTGCAACTCCAGGTAATATGATTGAAGACGGGAAGCGTGTGTAACTATGTGATTTCACTGACTGCTTCTAAGTATCAAGATAATAAGGTTAATCAGTCTTTAAGCCTGCATTATATATTTCTTAGAGGCAAATTGGCAGAAATGACATCTGCTGATTTGCAAACAACATTTTGCTTTCTCATTGCATAGAGCCAGTATTATCAATGCCACCTCAACGCATTCATGAAGGCATCCTACAGCACAGCTTTACTACTTTTGTATGTTATCATTGACATTCTTAATGTTTCATTTTTTATGATGGTCTTTACTTTTTGTTAAACTGCATGTAAAAAATTTTTGTAAAGCACTATGTGAAGAAGGTTGTTTATGAAGTCCGTTTTAATAAAATCACAAAAACAAAATTATTGGTCTTGACTACTGTTTGAACTATACAAGTGAGCTTAACAGCATGAGAATACTAGAGTACTTACTGCAGTATATACGGTCTCCTACTCGCTAGCTTTTAAAAGCTATCCTCTGTTACTGTTATTATTCCTCTGCCAGAGTCACTAAACTCAGAATCTGTGACAATCCTACAACAGACAACCATTTGAAACCTTTAATGTAGAGTAATGCATTCTGTGTCCCAATTTGCTTTTAAATAAAGTGGGCTATTTTAGTAAATGCATATGGGAAGTAATTATCTGGTATTTGATTTCTAACAGCATAATCACGAGTGTGATTGTGTCTCAGATACTCGTTTGTTTCTAAATGAAGTCACTGCTAAACTGAGGCATCTTCCATACACATGGTCTAGTCTGCATACTTTTCCTAAGAAACAGGAATAGATCTACCAGATAAGGTATAATTGGCCCAAAATCATTTCCTTTGGAGAAAAGGAGGAAAAACAACACACCAAAAAGGGAAAACAGACATCTGACCGAGTTATTGAGGCACGTGTTCTCATCTAAACATTCTGGACCACCTAAGAATGTTCCATTGAAAACTATTTAAAAAAAAAAAAAAAACATTAATAAAAGCACTAAAATATGCATGCAGTCTTTCTACACTGGATATCTTGCCTAGAGACACATGAGAGTCATGATGACATGATAGAATCGTGTTTTTGACTACATATTCATGTTATAATTATCTGCAATTACACCATGTTTCTTAGCCATTCTGATGTTCGGTTTCAAAAACAGCTGAACTTCTGGACAATTTCTGCATGCTTTTATGCTCCGAGTTGCTGCCACATGATTGGCTGGTTAGATATTGATATTGTTATGTATTAACAAGCAGATGTACCTAATAAATTCTAAGGTTTTATGTTTGTCTGCTTTTCCTGAAGATAACTGCTGTCTACCGCATAATGAGTGGTAACAATGAGCCGCTTGTATAAATCCACAAAGAATGCATTGTTGTAGATACATGTTCAAAGACACATTCAAATGCAAAATTAGCAATTGTTTTCAAATTCATAAGCCCATTATGTATTTATTGATTCATTTCAGAGCAATACCAGCCCCCTTAAAGGGACAGTTCTGTCAAAAATACAAATTCTCCCTCATATCGTTCACACACACACACACACAAAAAGACATTTAGCTAAAAATGTACTCACCCTCAGGCCATCCAAGATAAGTTTGCTTCTTCATCTAAACAGATTTTGAGAAATGTAGCATTACATCACTTGTTCACCAATGGATCCTCTGCAGTGAATGGGTGCCGTCAGAATGAGAGTCCAAACAGCTAAAAAAAAAAAACCCTCACAATAATCCACACCACAACAGTCCATCAATTGCTAAGTGAAAGCTGCCTGTTTGTAAGAAACAAATCCATCATTAAGATGTTTTTAATGTCAAACCATTGCTTGGGGCTAAAATATGGGTCTATAATCCACAATAATCCTATTTTTGCTTGTAAACGGTGCTTGATCTGTGCATACTTCTCTCCTGATTCAGACAAGATGACTTTTTCACTGGAGAAAGCGTTATTATGGATAAAGGACTCATATTTTAGTCAACTGCAAATTGTCAATTTTCACTGAACTATCCCAGATCAACATCAAGACTCAGACTCTGATGACAAAGGTTAATAACAGAACAATGTGTAGAATAGTAATCCATTAAACCATTGGAAACTCCATTTCCAGCGCGAGTCGAGGACCTGCTGAGATGATCAGCCTTCTTGACAGCTGGTTTACTCTTAAGAACAGTAATGGCCACTTACAGACTCCAGTTACATGAAGAGCCCTAAGTAGGCTACAAAAAAAGGAAACTCAAAGCATATCAGCCAAATGACTCTGTTAAGTGCAGTACAGAAGATGCTCTGGTTGGACACAGTGGCAATGTTTTCATTGGAACAACTTTTGTTTATACAGCCATGTTAATAGTTTATGTTTGCTTAGTATACTTTTCTTTGGTTTTTGGCTAAATAGTACACATTTTGCTAGCTGTTGCTGACCCAGAGCCAGGGTTCCCACAGTGTTCGACCAATAAATTTTATGACCTTTGAGGTCCTTTGTCGAGAGAATTTTAAAATTGTATATAAAGTAACTGTACTTGCAAATATCATACATGAGAACGTTTAAGTTTTTATTTACTCCCATGAGTTTTCCAGGCCTGGAAATCACAAATCACCAATAAAAAGTTCTTCATAACCGATTAATACGCCTCAATGAACTCATTTCTAGCAAAGGTAAGCACACATCAGACTGGAAACATACCCGAATATCAAATGACGACGGCATGATTTACTCCAGGAAGTCTGAAGAACGAGGAACTTCTAATTCAGCCAGAACGGCCCTTAAAAAAAAGCTCTTTTATTACGGTTACTTTCTGCTGCAGCAAACTCTCTAGCAAAACATCAGCACATCAGAGACATCTCAAACTTGTTTTATTACATCTTAAATAACAGTACATTTTAATATAGTATCTATGTTGCATCCAGCTTTCTGTGGTACACCGACAGACTGAAATTAAATACAAAAGGTGAGATAGGGAGTGCTGAGATCTACAGTTATTAATGAAGAGAGAAAATAAGGGGAATCCATTTTAATTGAACTGCAATTAATCTTTACTGGTGGCAGCACACACAAATACATCACAATTATTGTACATTAATCGCAGAGAAAGGAAAAAAAAAAAACAATAAAAAAAAGTCACAACTATTAAAGAAAGTGCATCTGTTTACAGTGGAAAAAGAAGAGAAGACTCTGCCATGTCAGATGCCATTTCAAAACGTTTAAAAGAAAAGCCAAAAGAGTTTCTCGTGATTCTCCGATCGAATGTTTTGATTTAGAAAACTCACGCAAAGGTTTTGAGCGCGTCTCAAACGGGACTTTTCGCAACTGTCGTTTTTAATTCTGGACAATTTCAGGAAGCATGGCCATGATTTACAGGTCGTCTGCAGGAAATATATGTCGTTGCTCCCTTGCAATTTCTCACACAGGTGCATAGCTTCGCCAGTAAAAGTAAAGGATGTATGCACAGCATGTCTAACATATCTAGAATCAACGCTTTAATGGTCAAAATTGGTCTCAGTGTCATATCGGTTTCGCCGTCCCGGTGGAGGTAAGTGGGCCTAAAGACGTCAGCGCCTGTTTAAGCAAATTCTACAGCATGCGACTACGTTAATTCATGGCAGATGAAACAAAACGCTTAACTTAAAAATTTCAGAATTATCATTATT
>JAFVLL020031335.1:76925-99380 GCA_021397915.2 Tor tambroides
ATTTAAATGGCGTGTAAAACACACAAAGTATCTCTTGTTTGACATTAGGTTGTGCTGGAAGAGGCTGACTCTTACTGTATCGGACATGTTGTATTGAAAGCACCTTCAGGGTTCAGTTCCAGATCTTGAGGAAGCTGTCCCAGGACCCTGTAGCCACTGCCATACCGTCATCAGTTACACCCAGACAGCTAACTCGGTTGTCGTGGCCAGCCAGCACACCTGAAAAAGTCCAATTGTTAGTAAACCATACAGTGTTTTATTTACAACTTTGAAAAATCTTTTTTTTTTACAAAGATTATTGGAGTATATTTTACAAGAAAACACCATTTCAGTTTTTCTACTTGAAAATGCGCATATGTTCAGTGAATTTAATATGTTAATGTGGTCTGGCGAAAGACGGGACTAGAGGCGATTCTGCACTTGGAAAAAAAACCCCCGCGCTCGGCAGGAACTGAAGTCACAGGCACGCAGAGAGATAACTGTCTGCTTGCTTGTAGTTTCGAAAAGAGCCTGGAAATCCCGCACCACCACCGAAGTGGGTCTTCGTTTAGAGGAATAGACGGCGCGGATGGGATCGCGGACCGCAGCGGCGGGTTGTAGTGTATGACATGATTGACATTTGCTGGCTTTGGCTAGCCTCCAAACTAACGCATACGTGCCTGTATTGAATATGATTATGCATCGCTCCGGTAAAGTTATTGTAAACCAATTTGACATTACACAGTTTACACACAACTTTTCCGTTTCCTTCTAATTCAAAATAATCCCACACCTTGCTGGTCTTTCGCGTGGTCACTTTGAGCTTCCCGTAACTGACATGAAGAAAACGCATGCCAGGTCTGAGGTAAAAATGTAGTTTCCGCCCAGATGCGCTTTTAAAAATATTTATATATTTAAATATTTTGATATGTATTCTTTTTCAAAAGTTTTATTTTAAAATGTTTTAAATGTAACGTTAAAATGATGGTAATTTGAATGATAAAATCATGTTTTTTTTTCTCTCGTGTAGTCGACTATTGTTTTCAGTGTCGACTAGCAGGAGCTGTACCATTTAGTCGACTAGTCCCGCACATCCCTAGTTTCTACACCAATTTTTTTAATGGAAAGGATGAACAGCAATTTTGCAAAAGTGACTAGCTTAAAGTCATTTGTACACTTCAAATTTTTTGAAGTTTCAAATAAAAAAGATTATTGTAGCACATTTGACAAGTATATACCATTTTAGTTTTTTTTTCTACTTCACAATTTCATGTTTAATTCAGTGTGTTCCTTGCTGCTTTTGTAATTGTAAAATTAAAAAAAAAAAAGTGAAAACTTTGCGTATGTATGCATATATATACACACACATACACACACACATATATATATACACAGTTGGATTTTGTAATTTTTTTAAAAATGTTTTTTTCAAGATTCTCAGAAATTCACTCAAAAAAAAATTATCAAACAAAAGTTAGTTATTGGAAATACAAATATATATGCACAGTATAAGGTGCCTGTTGATCAACAATGCTCATTTTAAAGCCTTAAAAAGTAATGTTTTAAATTTGCTGAAACAGTGCGCTTGAACCGTGCATGTTGCCATATGCAAGAGAGACAAACCAATGTGGCGTGTTAGGAAGCAGGCACTGAACCATATGTAAAACAATACCACTGTTTGTGTGTGTGTGTGTGTGTGTAGTACAGTTGGTTTGTTTGCTTTCGGGGCGGTCACCAGACCACATGCCACTGATAGTAACTATTACTAGCATATGTTTGCAGTTTTTCAGCCATCTGCGTGTGTGTATCTCACCAGCGCGGTCGGCCTTGAGGGTGTCCCATACGTTGCAGTTGAAGTCATCGTAGCCGGCGAGCAAAAGGCGGCCGCTCTTCGAGAAGGCCACGGAGGTTATGCCGCAGATGATGTTGTCGTGAGAGTAGACCATGAGCTCCTGGTCAGCGCGCAGGTCAAACAGCCGGCAGGTGGCGTCGTCAGAGCCAGTCGCAAACGCGTTTCCATTGGGGAAGAACTGTGGGGGGAATATGAGCTCCTTTTAGTTTCAATTCTTCAGGAAACTGCATGCACTACAGCGCCTATTCCTGAGTAAACAGCTTCCAGTTTTAATCAGTACTGTTGCTAGTCAGAATGAGGCAGGAACACTCACACAGATGGCGTTGATGTCCGACTCGTGGCCAGTGAAGGTCTGTCTGCACATGCCCTCACGGACGTCCCAGAGTTTAGCGGAGGCATCGCAGGCTCCTGACACGAACAGCCTGGTGTCCGGAGCCAGAGACAGACTCATCACATCACCGGTGTGACCCGCAAACGTGGTCGTCTGCTGACCAGTCTCTATGTCCCAGAGAGCACTGCGGGACAGAAGATCACAATGCTTCAAAACTCTGAAATCAAAATGCCAGTGGAAATGAACTGCAATATTTCTCAGAGCTGCAGATAAGAGCTGGAAAATCTGATCATGTCTACATTTACAAGAAAAAGAAAAAATAATTAACTATCTAATATTAAATATAATAGGTTGTATGCTAAATCGGTTTATTCTTGTGCCTATATCTTATTACATATCTTATTACAATCCACTTGTTAAGCCTGACGTCACCGCTTCTGGGTCCAAACGCTCTATCAGATGCCACAAGAAAACAACAAATGGTATGAATATACACGCAGAATGTGACATAATACTACCAAAAAATTATAATCCTAACCTTTATCTCCAAACCGAAATCCCAGATGGACAGACAGCGATTCATTTTTATAAATCCTTAAAATATTTGTGTTTGGGACGCCATGAGCACGGAGACTATAGTGTACACTGTACGTTTTTATAAATGTTTAGCTTAAATAAGTAATATGAATAAACAGTGCTCATAAACGGCTGTTAATGCTTGGACCTGGAAACAGCATTCCTTACATCACGACTTATCAAGCAGATAATGTCTTTATTTAATATTGGTTAAAAAAAAAAAAAAAAAACACAAACCTTGATTGTTTGTTCATGTTTACATTGCATTAATGTTAACAAATAATTTTTTTATTTGCATTTAAAAATGTATTCATAAATATCAAAATTAACATGAATTAACTTGAAACAAAAATAAGAAATAGAGGGAAGATAGATTCAGCCTAGAACCTTTCTTTAATTATTTTTCTTGTGCACAAGTCAGCCGTTAACACCATAAATTGGGTTAAAAAAAAAAAAAAAAAAAAAAAAAAGTGTGAAGAAATTATTTTTGTCTTCCCCATAATGCAATGGTTCAAATGATGTTACTTCCTGAATGCTGATTTTATAGAATGGTCAATTTTTAAATTAAAAAAAAAAGAGAACGCAGACATAAATACAAAGCTATTTAAATTATATTTTTTAATATATAATCTGCTTCCTGACTTTAAAGAAAAAATTAAATATAAAAATATTCCTGTTGGCATTGATAGCAATTGCAGATGTAAGCTTTAGTATCTGAGATATCCAAGTTTTGGTTTGCTGGGATACAGTTCCTCACACTCACCAGGTGGTGTCGCCAGAACTTGTAACAATCTGGTTGTCATCAAGGAAGCGGCAGCAAGAGAGGTATCCTGTAGATTGGAGGGGATGAAATTTAGTACATGATTCCAAACCAATATTTCTTCTCAAAATCTTAAGAAATGTATAATACTCTACTTTAAATCAAAATAATATCTGTGAATGAACAATATGTCATTGTGAGGAGGATGATTTACATTGCTGTATGACACTAATGACAATTTAAAGGGGAAAGGTGCTTATGTCATGAAAACAGATATCACAGAGCAGGGAAAAAAACAACCAACTTAAATTCATCTAAAATATATTTTCCTATTTTTCTCTTGATTTAGTGGTTAAATATGACCTGGACATTTCTTCACCCATCAAGCAATCGAACAGAATGAGAGTGCATTATGCAATTGCTGATGCCGTCATTAAAGTCAATCAGATGAGGTATATTAAAAAGAGTGCAAAAAACACTAGTGCAGTTTCACAAGAGCCAAGATCAGAGTGTGTGAGTGTTTCGGGAGGACACGTCCTGTACCTGTGTGTCCGGCCAGCTCACGGCTGACACGGACGTTCCCCTCGCGAGTCTTGAGGCTGTAGATGGAGCAGATGTTATCTAAGCCTCCACAAGCAACATAATTCCCTGAAGGAGCGTAGGCACAGGTCATCACCCAGGAGGAGCGCAGAGGAATGGCGTGGACCTGAAAAACAACACACGAAAGCTCAGGAAAAGACATATGGAAGAAAACAGGAAGTAATACAAATCTGTAGCAGAAACCATTTCAAAAAGCTGATCATCAGAGGGTCTATATTACTTCGTGTTAGGGTAAAAATTGTACCATTTATAATGACATTTCAGAAACGAGGTTTTTACTAGTTTGCTTGCTTATGCAAAAGATAGGTAATTTTTTTGCTGAAGTGTTTTGAGCATTTTAGGTTTCAGTCGTGCCCATCCTGGAACATCGGCACAAGTTACAAGGTTTATTTTTTATATATTTTTTTTATTGTACTGGTTTGTTCAAGTAATAGTGATGCTTGGTCTGTGGCAATTATTTTGAGAAAATAAATAGGAATTTACTGAAATAAGTTAATTCAATTATTTTGTATGAGGTTGATAATTAAAATGTATGTTCATAATTTTAAGATGAACAATAAAAAAAAAGAAAAAAAAAAGTTTACAATATAAAGGTTAACAATAAAGATGTATTATAAAAAGATCACAAGACATTTTAAGGTGTATAATTAAAATATATAATTTATTTTAATCATACACAATCAAGCAATCTGAATATAACAACAGCCTATTTAGAACGATTCAAGCCATTATAAAAAAAAAAAAAAATTAATTAAAAAAAAAAATTCCACCCCATACAACAGGTGCACCTTGCAAAAAGTCATACTGTGATACTGAAATTCTCTATATGAAATCAAAAATCAAGACAATCACAGAATAACAAGTACATAAAACAAGTAATATAATACCTTATTTGTGGTATAACTGTCCCAAATAATGAGTTTTCCATCCTGGGAGGCACTGACAAGCAGCCTGCACAGAAAACACAAGAGCACAGTTGAGTGATTGGGGTTTACATCCCTAAGAGGGAACGTGGATGTAAAAATCACAGCCTGCACAACAACAATCAGGAGGATTGTCTCCCAGAACAATCTCAAACTATTCCCAGCACCATTCGGCACAAAAATGGTACCGTTATGGATTTTTCTTGGCTGTAGCTATAATAGTAACAACATGCTTAGTCATAACACCTACTTACAACCATCACTCACCACCTACACAAACACAATAAAAGAACATGATTCAAAGCAATAGGGATAGCATGCAGTGGACACCACACGAGCCATGAACCCATCCACCTCCACTGCGAACGGGAAACCCCTCGGTGTATCTCGCTCTGATGTATAAGGATGTTTCAAAGGGCTTACAAATAAGGTCAGGCCATCATGCGAATAACGTGACGGAGCGGTTCTTTACCTGGAATCGGTGCCCCAGTGCATGGCGTAGATTTTAGCCAGATGTCCTCGCAGTGTTCTTCTTGTGCGCATCTGGATTCGGCCAACAGGGTCGATGTTGGCTGTGATCTGAAAACATGTGCGCGCGAATTAAAAAACATCCACACAGATGGCAGCGGTATAGAGATTATTAGATCTGTTTATTTAAATGACGGTTACTTTAAAACATTTAAACTGGTGCTGGGCAATGATTAATCGCATCCAAAATAAACGTATTTGTGTACATAATGTGTGTGTGTGTGTACTGTGTATATTTGTTATGTATATATAAATACACACACATGCATGTATACATTTAAGAAAAATATGTTGTTTATATATATTTATCTTTAATATATATTATGCGAATACAAATATATACATGTAAATATTTTCAAAATATATACTTTGTTTGTGTCTTTATATATACATAATAAATATACACAGCACACATACATATATTATGTACACAAAAACTTTTATTTTGGATGCGATTAATCGTTGCCCAGCACTAATTTAAACAGAAAATTAGAATCAAACAGTTTCTTACCTGTGATAGTGTGGCATCTGCACAAGCTTTCCTTGCATCCTAGGAAAGAAAAAAAAAATGGAGAAAACAAGTTAAGATACTGTGGAACAAGGAATTATTTCATGATTATGTAATATACAAAACATTTATGGTTAATGTTTAGTATATGATAACCATACAGTAACATAAGATACGTTGTAACAGTGACATACAATTCCTTCTTTCAAAAATGTTCACATCCAACAGCTTGCTCAAACTGAGTAACCAAATTGGTAGCATTATTGACCTGTTAATGTTAATTTAATCATTGATTTGATTGATTATGGCTAAAAGGTCAAAGATTTGAGACTAATTTGGTCATTTTAGAACACAATAGCTGAGGACTGGTAAAAATATCTCAGACTGAGATAAAATGTAAAGCGGCTTCATGGAGGAAGTATCGGGTGTAAATTCTTTCTGGAACTCAGTGAGGAATGAGAACAGTACAGTTACAGTAAATGTTTTTCATGCAGAGTGTAAAACTATGTAAATAACCGCCCTCTGTATTTAAATGTCTTTTGGTTATGCAAATACTTCTGCGTAACAAGAGACTACCAAGTAATCAGGTTGGAGGAAAAAAAACAAAAAAAACAAACATGCACATATTTATAGGACTTAATAGCTAGGTTGAAAATGTGTTTAGTTTTTAAAAAACTTATACTTTAAATATAGCAGACATGTCAAAATCTCTAATCATGGATGTGAGGGTTATTTTTTTTCCTGGTGGTTGAAATTTACCACAACAAAAACTGGAGGCTACACTGACGTCTTTCAAACTGGAGTCTTGAAGGGATATTAGATTAGATTAGATTCAACTTTATTGTCATTATGCAGAGTACAAGTACAGAGCTAATGAAATGCAGTCCAAATTTATTCATATTTATCCAAAAATGAAAATTCTGTCATCATTTACGCATCCTCAAGTTGCTCCAGACCTGTATGAGTTTCTTTCTTCTGCTTTACACAAAAGAAGATACTTTGAAGAATGTGGGTAACCAAACAGTTGCTGGTCACCACAGACTCCCATAATATAAAAAAATGACTGTGGAAGTCAAAGTCAGTCACACAGGTTTGGAACAACTTGATGTTGAGTAAATGACAATTTCACCTTTTTGGGTGAACTATTTAATTTGATGCACAGCTTAAAATGCTGAATAATCAGTAGATATTTTTCTATTTTTTAAAGTAATAAGATTAATATTAACCAGGCCAATCTATTAGTCCACATTTTGCAATTTTGGAGTACAATATTTACTATATATTATGTCAAATTAAAATTCATTTGATTTTAGCAACTTTTCAATTGCATTATACCGTATACATTTTCAAGATAATGTTGAGTGTCTTGTGTTACAGGTATGGATTAGTGAATGCAGTTGTGTATGAGATCAGAGAGATCCTCACTCTGATCTGGTTCTTCAGCTGCTCGGCCTCCTGGCGTAACTGGTCCAGTTCACTCATTTTCCTCTTCTAAAGCTCTGCCTCACTCCTACTGCCGGGACACGTTCTGATCTACAGCAGAGAAAAAGAGAGAACACACTTAGGCTCTAATTCCAATGTTATCCCTTCAAAAGACATGGAAGGAGGGATATTTGGCCATCTTGAAACTATCGATTAACAAAAGTCTAAATTTCAGTGTGCGTATTTCCTGTTTTAAAACAAGTAAACTGGTCCCATCATCAGATATAGAAAAAAACCATATTGTTCGCACTAATAATCGCACGCTGACTGAATCTACGAGAGGAACACTCTGCATTTACCATGTCATGTGACATTGGTTAATGGATCGCTAGTAGATTGTTTATCAATACACATGGGTGTAAATTCAAGACCCCACCCCACCGCATTAGCTACTGAAAGCAACCAAAGAACCATTTCCTCTTGTGGTGAAATGAGTTGTTGCTCCTTAATGAAAAATGCAGAAGTACAAAGAGAACAACAGCAAGAAACAAGCTGCGATCCTGTCCTTTTATGATGTCAATAATCAGCAAAGGAAAAAAACACCTTATCCTAAACTCTAGCATGAGAAAAATGTTTGAAGACAACGTGTTTAAAAAGGCATTTTATTTCCATAATGTGCCAAATTACAAGCGAAACAGGATATTCGATGAGAATGTAGGGCAGAACTCGATTTTATCCATTGGGAATTCATTGGATGATGAAAACTGGGCGCTACATCCAAGAACGGGGTCATGTGGTTGGAGGGAGGGACTGAAAGAAAGTAAGAGCTTGATGACATCAGCTGAAAAGGAAAGTTGTTTCAAAGGTGGAGCAAGTTATTTAATTTAAGAGTACGATCGTGCAGACAAACATCATGGGCACCGGGAATGTGAATTAGGAGAGTAAATGGGCTACTTTTAATTTCATCCAAAAGTCTAATGACAATCAACTATAATAGCTAGCATTAAAGGTTAATATGCTGCAATGTCCATACTGGGCAACTATTCTTTGTCTGGTTTCCAGGCTGAAATGCTGATTCCAAACAGCGATTCCTTTATAAAAATAACCCGACGCACTCTGAAACCCTTAAAGCCTGTCCGTTTTAATCTCGATTTAGAGCAAACGCACTCGACTGACAACAGCGAATCCTTCTAGGCCAGCTCTCATCCTATTAGCTTTCCCAGCCCACAGCCGTGTTTTCACACCTCTCTCTCCACAGTGTCATTGACATAATCCTGGGACACGCTTGATTCAGCTCCTTCAGGCAAATCCAGTTAAGACACACCGGGGACACTGATCGGAAGAGCAGCACCTATCCTGCTGACCCAAATCCTTCATGCGCTCAGACAAAGGGCTGATGAAGGCAGCTGTTTTAATGGGCCAACGGAGTGTACGCATCTAACGCTGGAGAAAGGCAGCTAATGATGGGATTGATTTTAGAGGTACGTGAAGAGCAAGGAAAGGATCTGCAATGGCGGACAAAGGTTTCAAGTTAATGCAACTGTGGCACATTTGCGGTCATGTGCACTGCAACATGCTGTTACTCCACCGATATACTGAGGAAGATTTGGATGAGCAACCAAGGCCAAGTTGCATTTATGGTCGATTCTTTCAAGTACATACCATTTCTGATAGCATATTATTACTTTAAGGTGCTGGTGCATACAAAAAAAAAAGCTTTTTAAATGCATAAACATTAACTTTGGGTCTTTAGCAGGCAACTGAACAAATCCAACGTTTTAAAAAATGCCATTTTGCACATCCAATACTGTTTCATGTTCTACAAATGAGTGAATTGACCATTCTAGGCCAACATCGTATGACCTACTTTAGAAAAGAGTCATGAGAAATGACTTTTAATTCAGATATAGAGCAATTTGCAGCTGCACAATATCTCGATTCTCAAGCAGCTGTCATCTTTCCCATTAGCCTGGTCTTAGTCGCCCCAATTTGAGGAAGATGAATGCAGGTTCAAGCTTGAGCAAAGACTGTCTAGAAGAACATCAAGACCAGGGAAGGGCTGATGGGAGAAAGGATGAAGAAATGATGACAATTACACTGCATGGGTCAGCTGAGGACCGTCAGGCAATGATCAGTACTTTTGAGGGATATTAGCACCACATAACAGCGAAGCCACACATATGCTTGTTACTCCCAGATGTCTGTGGTCAGGCAATCTAACTGGAGCACTAAAAATTTGGTTGGATCCATTTCCTGTAATTGCCATTGCCCTCTGGTGCATTATGCCATGTCCTAATTGCGAAATCAATGGTTCCATGTCTGAAAAGTGAAAGTCGGCTGCGTGAACGAGCAAGGCATATACACTATCAGAAGAAAAATCTCTCAAACATTTCTCAACAGTTTTCTTGAATGTCACCCAATGAAAGAATTAAGCATCTCATGTAACGTTTCCTGGGTGATCAAACGCTTAAAAAAACATTTGGGAAGTTACACGCATAGCAAACATAACTCAATAACTGATAAAGGCAGGCAACAGATAAGAAAACATACTTAAAATACAACAAGACTAAGGATACGGTCTTAGCTTACAGAAAGAAAATGCTTAAAAGTATTTTGATGGCGACAAGCACTTGCAAGTAACTTCCTGCTACTTGCTGAGAAATTCCTGAGACACCAGAATCACTGTCACATGGCCGAGACCTTTAAAAGTTCCTTAAAGTTTCAGGTTATACTCTGAATTTCTTACCTTACGTGGTTTGCACAAGGCTCCTTGTGTTCGACAGCCAGAAAATGTTTCTCTTGATGAACGTCTTATCCTTTCCTATACACTTGCTTCTTCCTGATTGGCTGACCTCTTAAATGGGCCTGCATCGAGACAATACGCCTAAGTCCTCTAATCTTGCTGATCAAAATGACATGGTTACAAAAGGTAAGTCCCTCATCTCACCTTCAGTTCAGCACAGCTAATCAAACCAACATGAATACTATCAGAGAGGCGCCAATATGAAAAATTTGGTGGATACGGATAGCGATTACGATTTTTATTTGGTCAATACCCGAACAATCGAACAATTATATTAAATATAAATATATTACTGGCATTTAATATCAATCCAAACTATCCCATGCCAATAAAAATCTTATGCTAATATATTTGGGGGGGGGGGGCAAAATTTAACTTTCTATGCTTTGATGTCACAGTATAGAAAAGCTTAAACTGAAAAAAGGCCCTGAAAAATAATTTTACTTTTTTTTTTTTTTTTAAATAATTTTCTTAGAAAACAGCATACAAAGAAAAAAAAAAAAAAAAAAAAAAAACTTGGATATTTAAAATAAACTCCAATATTATCAGCTTTCAATATTGACCTAATGAGGCTAATGCAGATCACTTTTAACAAGTAAAACAAAATGAACAGCTGATGACCATTTATTAACTATTTATAACTATTATTCCATTGAAAACAAGGAATGGAAATAATAAGCCTGGATATTACAGGCTTACAGTACCAGGTTAATCAGGACAATGCTGATCATTTAAAATAAAAGATACAACACAAATATTGGCTGAAACTGATATTGTCATCAATATACACAAACACGATGTAGTTCAGTGTTACAAAGCCACATCATGAGCAGGGTTCACCTTTTATTGTCTGCCGAAGTGAAACTTCATTATGCACAAATACTGAATATTCTTTGCCAAAGACCAGAGGATAAGATAGCACAAAGCAAAGTCGAATGCAGTACGGCATCAACATATGTGCTAGCAGAGCTCAATCTCACCCTCTCAACAAACACTTGATCAGAGTCAGCTGACTGCAGGACAAAAAGAGAGCTGTAAGAAATGGCCTAAAGGTGCCACAGACTGCGTATTCACAGGTCACTTTAGGGCAAATCTTTCTTAGATCCTTTTAGAAAACATTTATTTCACAAAAACCTTTGTAAATGATCCAAACACGCTAAAAATGTTTGACTTGATAACGCACGCCGCCGCTGATCTCCAAACAGAACTTTATTCCGTCAACGTAAATTACTCCAACTGCTGGAGGATGATGCGGCTTATTAGGCATTAACAGAAGAAAAATAAAATGCATATCGCTAAAGCTGGATCACAGGAAAGACAGTAACCAGCACTATCACTATCCAAGCCTGTAATCCTAAAAGCTAAAATCCACGTACAGTAAATCTGTAATCCCTCTCAGCGTCACTCATGGAAAAACAGCTGTCCGGAGCTGGGCTTGCAGTCTAAGAATTTGTGGCACTGTTTTAAGTCCTTGCATTCAACAAAATATTGAAAAATTTTAATTACTTGTCTTATTGACTTCTACATATATTTTATGCGGAAAAGACGACAAAATGAAGTTGCTGCGGATCCACGTCACAGGAATCGCCTTTCTGGAGAACTTCACAAATTTAGGAGAAAGATACATAGTGAATTTACATGAATAACCTCAACATCTGAATGACAAATGGGTGTCAACATGAAAATAAAAAAAGATATTCAGAAACTCCATTATCTGAACAGAAATCAATTTTGCCGTCAATTAGCCCTCCACTTATCAGCTTTTAAGTCGTCCAATGGGAATCAAACTGATGCTTTTAGTTACCCACAATTACAAAAATAAATCAATGATGTGTGTATTCAATTCCAAATTGTCAAGCTAACAATGCATAATCATAAATAAGCCTTTCAGAAGGACTTCCAACACGTAAATGCCTATGGATTACAAATAATGCTTTTGCAAATATAATGTTAAATTAAAAAGGAACACTGAATATAATAAATAAAACAAATGAACTCAAGGGAACCAACTCTGATGGACAAAAAGCAGGATGTTTGCGAGGCTTTCTCAACTATAAAATCAATATTTGCAGTGCAGCACCCATTTTGCTTTCGTTTTAAATTAATAAACCATATACATTCGCATTAGCTAAACACAGCATGCCATTGAGAGCGTTATATGCACGTTAATACACAAATCTCTACAGATGATAAAAAAAAAATAAAAAAATAAAAAAAACACCAACAGAAGTGCTGGGCACCGAACAGCACAAGTTAAAATCAAAAATGCGTTTGATGTCAAAACGCACTCGAAATACTATTCTATACGCGATTATTTCACAATTCATTTGGCGTAAAAATGATGGACGTGCAGCTTAGTGCACTAGACACGTAAAGAGCGTTTCATTCCAAAAGGCATCAACTTTTGCATCGAAATGTTTACCAGAGCTCGTTTTTAAAACAAATCGCCGTGTTTACAGCGGAACGGTGCATTTCCTCGCCGTTTCAGCGGGTTAAATCAACTGCATGCTGCTATGAGTGCGGAGAGGGAAGCCGGAGACAGGCTACGGACGCCATCTTGTTCTTGGGCCCCACATTGAAGAATTCATTGATTCCGTTTATTTATTCATGAACGGTGTTCCTTTATCTAAATGCCAGCGAAGAGAAAGGCAAACTCGATCGGTAGGGGAAAAAAGGAGGAGGGAGCAACATATTTATCCCATAGCCTATATTTCCCCGACCAATCCCTTAATAGTGACCTCAATACTGAGCTGCTCGCCCGTTCTTAAAATATTCCAGCAGCGATGATAAAGGCCATCAGGCTCCATTCATTTCGTGTATCTGAAGAGCTGCAGCGCTTTTTGCTGCATTACTGTGATAAATGTTGGCCGGATCGCAGGAGAAAACACATTTAACATGTCTTTATCATCAGCAAAGGCAGTTTAGGGAGGATCGTAGTGGAGCATCACAGAGATGTCGGGGAGGGAGGCAGTGCACCTATGTACCTGACTAGCAAGGCCTTTTAAATACAGACTTGTACATAGTTAAGGAAATCCAATTAGTTTGTTTTAAAGACTAGTTAAAAGCAGCAGTGCACGCTTAATGCAATAAAGACAAACACTTCCACGCTAAGTCGCTTAAATGCACACTGGGATTCAGGTTAAGCCATTTGGACTCGTGTAAGAAATCCATTTGCACGTAAATATATAAATAAAACACGCACACGCTAGAATTGCTTGTAATATTCAGCCAGATGGTGAAGATTGTAATACACAATCGGGTGGACAAATAAATGACTAATCTTTATTTACCGACTGCAATTCGATCAATATTCACATCCAGTACAAGGCAATGTCTTTAACCAGCATTTGGCGAGCAAAAATCCTCGATTCTGTAACACAGAGGAAGGCCTAGCTGAGTCGAAAAGCCGAATTTTTTGCCAGCAGAAGCTCCAGTAATTAGCCAGTTAGCTTACAGACCAGCCTCTCAACCAAAACCCATACCGCCCTTGCCCAAAATCAACCTTTAATGCTTCTAAAACACCCCTAACCACCACACGACCGATTTCTCACAATCCTCAATCGGTTTGATTTCTGAGGTAAGGTTAACGCCGTTTTTAGGTGCTAGCAAGCTGACTCGCGCAAAACGGCCTCCGGTGAAGTCGGCCGACTCCATTCGCGCTATATTAACGAAACGAGCGATTGAATGTACTAAATAAGCGCAAATAGCTGTTCGAAATGACTGTTTTTGGTCAATTTGCCTGGCTTTGTTGTGTATGTAAATCGGTCGGCTAGCCGCTACCTGTGCCTCACCCCACCCCCCTTCATTCTCTATGGTGACTAGCATTTTCTCCAACAAATTCATCCGTTTTAAACCGAACAACCAGTTCCACACACTTGAAATAAGCATATAGTGTCCCATACCTGTTCTCAGTCGTAAATGGCCTTTGTTTATATGGCATTGACCGAAAAAAACGATGGTGTGGCTGTCAAATCCACGCATCAACGAACAAGACGAGCTAGCTCGCTAACTAGCAGCGGGAGAAGTACCGAGTCCACTTCCACAGCGACAAAACTCGCTCCAGCGGGCGGGAAATGAGCCTGTCTGAGGGGGGATCTCAACTGCGATGAAAAATTGCAGTCATAAATGTCCGATTGCAGACTTTGGTCAACGAATAAGTCCGTCGGTGGCCACTTCCCGTTGCCTTCCTTGAAGGAGCACTTCTCTCCAGTTCAGTTCACCTCTCATCCGGCCATCAGACGGAGATGGGCGCGGTAACCCTGCAGTCTGCCCTGGGAAACCCCACGCCGCAGCGAGCGAGAAGAGCGGCGCTCTTACGCAGGAATGGAATTGACAGAAACGTTTCCAAGCCAATTTAGCAACATTTGTACACACAGCTGCACGTTTTTGGACGCCAAGCGTCTTTCTACTGTTATTTGCATCGAAATGTTGTCATTATAAAACAGCTATACCATTATAACAAACTTATAAAATACACTTGAGCACAGACTTTTAGGGGAGAAGACTGGGGCAAGTTGTCACACTTTTTCAGAATCAGAAAGAGCTTTATTGCCAAGTGTGCTTACACACAAGGAATTTGTCTTGGTGACAGAATAAGCTTCCAGTGCACAGACAGAATGACAAGTGACAAGACACAGATAACAAAATAAAAAAGTGATTCAAAATAAATGTGAATACACAATAGACAATATATTTTGCCTTTTTTACTCCAGACAGTATTTTTCTGTTTATCTTAGGAAGTCAGTTTATAGGCACACATCTTAAAGACTACAAATGACAATTGAACATTTCCACCTCGTCATAAAAAAAAAGATATTTAACAAATGTGGGCCTTTTGTGACAACATGCCCCAACGGGAGCCTGTCATTAAAAATGTTTAAATCTATTATATAGTTGACAAACTAACAAATGAATACCAATGCACTGCATGACTCGTGAGACACGATACCATTGTAATACCATGTTTAACAAGTATTAAAAGTAATGTACAATGGCACTGCTATACCTCCCATTAGAAGCAGCACTTCATTGCATTGAAAATCATAATTTCAACAGCTTTCAAACTAAATTAATGCTTTTTTTTTTGTACAGTTTTGATTTTTGAACTAGGTGTTTCAGACCAGCATTTGACATGTGACAACTAGCCCCATTCTTTTTATATAACAACAACAACAACAACAACAACAACAAGAGAGAGGACAAAATGAAACTAAACCTCTAATAGTGGAGGAAAAGCTTTAATTTAGTTTGAAGGCTGTTGAAAGTGATGCTTCTAATGGGAAGTATAGTAATGCCATTGCACATTGTAGTACTTTTAGTACTTGTTATTGTTAAACATGGTATTACAATGGTACCATGTCTCATGAGTCATGCAGTGCGTTGGTATTCATTTGTTAGTTTGTTGACCATCACTGACCAATATATTTGCATTGTATTTCAAGATACTTCAAAGAATACCCTGGTATTCTGTACCCTATACAAAAACAAACAAACAAACAAACAAATAATACCATGGCAATTTAAAGGGATAGTTCAGCCAAAAAATGTCGTTCCAAACCCGTAAGACATTCGTTCATCTTCGGAACACAAAATAAGATATTTTTGATGAAATCCAAGAGCTTTCTGACATGTTCAAGGCCCAGAAGGGTACCAAGAGCATCGACAAAATAGTCCATGTGACATCAGTGGTTCAAGCGTAATTTTATGAAGCTATGAGAATCCTTTTTTTCAAAATTTTACAAAAATATCTTAAATTGTGTTCTGAAGATGAACGGAGGTCTTATGGGTTTAGAACGGCATGAGAGGGAGTAATTAATGACAGAATTTTCATTTTTGGGTGAGCTATCCTTTTAACACTTCTTTTAGTGTTGAAATGAGGAATTACAGGAACAAGCAATTATGTGATGCTTTTTGAGAAGTATTTTCATCAATTATATAGCAACAATTAGAGGAGCTTTGGTAAAATTGTCCAGAATTTCTTTTTAGTTCACTAGATTTTGGGCCCCAAGTCATTAGTGTTTCACAGTGACAAGGCATGATGAATATCTATAACATGAAACAAATGTTCTGCTTCACGACTCTTATTTTTCATCCTTTGCTCTCATAAAGAGAAGATTAAATGTCCAGTCCATATCCAATGGATAAAATCAGGTTATTTTTTCGCACCGAATATCCCGTTTTATTCAGGAATATGTCACAATATGGAAGTAAAATGATTGCTAATATCATTGCATGTTGACTCTAATGTACTTAAAGGGTTATATGACATATATTTTACATTTGACAGCTGGGATTAGCCAAATAACATCCTGTTTTGTGAAAAATATTATTTTGACCTTCATGTTAATACCATCTGACTGAACATTTAACACAGTAAAGTTAATTTCAGACTTTAATGTGAATTAAGATGGAAATCATGCTTAGGCTATTTGTTAAGGAGTAAAATATAATTTCTGATTTTGATGACCTATATGGTTGAATCTTACAAAACCTCACAAAACCATGTCTGGGTCATGATACTATGCAATTTTCATATTCATTAAATACCATCCATATTTATTTTATATTATAGGCCTACTATTTCATATCAGTGGTGCTGTATATTACATAATCTAAAAATAATACTAAGTGACTAAAATGATTACTAAAACCAAACTGTGCTTTTTTAAAATGAATTAATTTCTTATATTGGCCTCTGTAAATAAACAACAAAAATAATGGATGTCTAAAATCCATTAGTTTTTTAAATATCAACTTTTCCACTCAAACTGCTACGTATATAATTTGTAATGAACAATTTACTAAAGTATTTTTTACTATAGAAATGCAAGGGATATGAAATCATACTTGGCTAAAGTTAAAAAAAAAAAAAAAAAAAAAAAAAAAATCACATATGGTACACTGAGTGTTGCTTACATGTATTATCTTGTAACTAAGGATTATATTTACTCTGTATCTCCTCCTCTTAGCATGTTAGACAGTTAATTTGAGAGCAGTTTGGCTTGTGTTTCATAAACAGACAAATAAGAGGATTAGAGTGGATCAGCACTAATGAATTGTCACCGCTAGACGGCAGCGTTGGCCAGAAAGATATTTTTAATAGCATATGGACGACGCCATCTGCAGATTGTGTACTACAATGAACACATGACAGTGGCATTTTAACAGTTACAAAACATTAATCTTTTTTGTGCTTTAGTCTTAAACCCTTTTTTTTGAATTACACCATTATAATTACATCCATCTTTTGAACTCCTCCTCTTAGCATGTTAGACAGTTAATTTGAGAGCAGTTTGGCTTGTGTTTCATAAACAGACAAATAAGAGGATTAGAGTGGATCAGCACTAATGAATTGTCACCGCTAGACGGCAGCGTTGGCCAGAAAGATATTTTTAATAGCATATGGACGACGCCATCTGCAGATTGTGTACTACAATGAACACATGACAGTGGCATTTTAATTGTTACAAAACATTAGGCAACGGATGTGCTTTAGTCTTCAACCCACTTTTTTGAATTACACCATTCGTAATCCATCCATCTTTTGGATTAATTTTAGTCAACAATTCATTTTAATCAAGGATTTGTTGTCCCACACACAGCGGCTAGCATTTAGCATCAACACATATGTTGGATAAAAGGCACTTTAGTAATATTAATGTTTAATATTGATAATAAAATGTTGTTTTGACAGGTAAAGGCACCATTAAAAGTGAAGGCTGCAGGGTTTTAATGGTGCTGTACCATGAAAGAGGCTAAAAAAATCAGGAGCCTTGATTGATGAGGAGGTAAAGGCTACACTGAAACACCCTCAAAACTTTGCCATCAAACAGAGTAATATTTTGCATGTTTTTATTTTTATTTTATTAACAAAGTAGCACTTGACTTGAGAACAAGCAGAACAATGAACAAGCAAACAAATTACTAATTTGTTTTACAAATTATTAGAGAATGTCAATATTTTGTAATATTACAAATTATTACAAAATATTGATTCATTCTCTTTAATAATTCTCTTTAAATAAGGTATTTAAAGATTAGGTATTATAAATAGAAAATTATTATCAGTATTAGGCTTATTAATACAATAGGATAATTTTTTCCTTCACTGATCAATTTTCTGACATTAGATATTTTGTTTATTTCAATAATATTATAATTATATAAATTAATTAAATACATATATTATTATATACCATGTACATGTCATATTTAATTTAAACTTAATTGAAAATTATGCCAGGACCATTAAGATTTTTGCATTGTGAAATTTTCATGACAGCAATATATATATATATATATATAGCTGTCATGAAAATTTCACAATATACACACACACACACACACACATATATATATACTGTATATATCTGTATATAACTTAAATATATATTAACACTATTATTGTTTAGAATTGTGTAGATATGTATTATGTTATGTGTATATATATATATTAACATTTTTGTATTGAGAGAGAAAGAATTGGGTGGTTCTTGTGCCATTCTTATGTTAATTAGGATATATTTAACATAATATATACATCTAAACAATAAAACACACACATCTTTATAAAGAAAACTGACCCCAACATGTTCCCACACATTCATTAATAATTAAGACTAAATAAAACAACTAAAATGAATCAACAAAAATTCTTTCCCATATATGTTTGAGACCCTAACCATCACTCATAACACATCTCACCTCAGTTCACATAATCACATAATGCACATGTGAGGCAGCAAGGGGTTAAAATCCCTGAACTCTCTTCCCTGGACACATTCACAGCATCTGGTGTGTCCAACCATTAAATCCTGTCCTCATCCCTGCTAAGCTAGACAGACAGACAGCCAATCACAGCCTACAGCTGCCCCACAGCCATCCAATAGCAGTTCAGGAAAGGAGGAGGGACATTACAGGATCACATAGCTTGGGTTTGTAGCATCCTTGTAGCTCCTCAAGTCCTGTCTTTGAATAAAATGCTATGAAAGAAAACCAGAAAAAAGCTGAGAAGGAAGAAACGAGACGTGATTTTGTACGGAGGGAGAAAATGTGGTGAACACAGGGACCTAGAGGGGAAAAACCTTTCAATTTAGAGCCTCTCAGCTGCTCTGTTCTAGCTGAGGAACGAAGGAGGAGGGGTGAAAGGAGAAATTCCCTCTCCTTTTTTCCATCGGCTGCCTGGAAAACCTTGGAAGGACATCAGCTGTGGCCACATTTCTTCATGAACAGGTCAGAGTCTCTCATACCAGCAGCCTTTGACAAGAGACAAACAGTTTCTTGATAGACTTCAGCTTATTTACACTCATTTTACACTTTTTAAATGCTCGATACAGTTCAGTTCATGCAGAAAAACAGATTTATAACTGATAAGGCACAGGAGCAGGCATGTTATTTTGGTGTCTTTGTTGGTATGTCTATCTTTGTCTTGTGGTGGCCTCTGATTGGTCGAGGAGGCAGGCTTAACAGAGCCCAGAGCGTTCTGATTGGCTGAGGCACTAACATGTTCTTCATTAAGCGTGCAGACTGTTTGTGAAACACAGTGATGGGACAGAGCGTTCACCCTAAATGATTATGTAAGAAGATAATTAACCCCCTCAAATACACAGATTACTGGGATCGACTGCAGATATTTCTGTCTCCTGTATTTGAATCTCCTTTGACAGGGAAAAAGATCAGTAAACAGGAAGACAAGGACCTGTAGGAGCTTTGACTACTGTTTGACTATTTCAGTATTTCTAAACAAACTTGCAATGCACTTCCAATGGAAGTCTATAGAGCAATGCACTGCATCAGCATCAATTTAAAATACACCGTTTTGAAAGTACATGCAGTCAAAAGACTTAAACATTACACGTGTTAACATAAAATAAAATCACTAAAATTGCTTGCCCGTGCAAAGTTATATCTTATATAAGACCCCAAAATTATATATGACTCCTGTGATGACAATGAAAAGGGGTAAATTTGTATAACATGTGCAAGGATACTAGAAAGGGATGTGACATCTGAAAAAAAGAGTAGTGTTTACATACAGCAAACTTCATCCAGGAATTGATGCATAATAGATGATTTAGATTTTAACAACTCAAGTATCACACATTGTGAACGGAAGAATTATTCAAAGTGCTTTAAAGAAAACGCAAGCTGCATATTTCTGCTTTTAAACACTTTGGTTTTGTAGATGCGTTACTGGAAAGGCAGTTTTGCTTGTTTATACATACTGAGGGACGAGCTGAAATTACTGTTTGTGCTCAGTGCATCAAGCTATAAATAAAGCTATTTATATTTAGCTATTATATTAGATGAAATTAAATAAGTTTAAAAATTAAGTTTAAGTCCTAAAATTACTAAAACTGAAATAAAAAAAAAGCTATATAGGAATATATATAAAAAAAGAACTGAAACTTAACTTAAAACAGAAAGTCTAAAATAAAAGCTAATTCAAAATACTTTATAAATAATACTAAAACAACACTGGTTTTAGCTGATTGCTGTGGTATTCTGGGTAGTTGCTATAGGTGATTACTTACTGATTAAAATTATAAGAGTCCAAGAGTGAAGGGGTGCAGGGTTTGTTCAAATCACTTGTAGCCTACAAAGTTTGCCTTAGCAAACAACATTCAATTTTCCTGATCATCTAAAAGATGCAAGTGTGTGTGAAAATATGAGAAAACAGAGTCAGCTCGTCAGTCGCAGGTGGCCTGGGGCCTGTTGTTAGAAAGTGAGAGAGAGAATGAGAGAGAGAAACAGCGAGGGAAAGCAAGAGCACATCTGTGCGCATCTCTTACGAAACGCATCTCTTTCAACGTGAGCCGTGTTTCTGGGTACTTGCCTTCCTAGGTACAGTAACAGACTGGTGCTGTCTCTCTTTCTCTCTCTGTGCCACCCTTTACCCACATCCTGCCACGACACCCACTGCTGCCCGGCTGCTGCTGCAGGGAGGGAGAAAACTACCTAACGGCAACAAAAACGCACACACAACCACTTTCAGGAGAACTATGTGTGAATCTCATGTAAATATGTCCAATTTAAATTTCAGTTAAAATGAAAAACAATAAAAAAAGATATTATGTAAAACATCTTAGGACAATTAAAATGACAATTCTGTCATCATTTACTTGCCTTAATGTATTTCCAACCCTGTATGATTTCCCTTCTTCTGCAGAACACAAAAGAAGATATTCTGGGTGAATTATTCCTTTAAGATCTTTTTCATTGCGTCATGAAAATTACGTACATTTTCATTCCAATTTTTCATTATTCTGATTTTTAAACAATTGCAAGCATTCTCAAAGGTAAGTCTCAATAGTATGAAATCAGCTAAATTAAAGACAGCACAACAAATACCATTAATATTTTTCAATTTACATTACAGTAGGGAGATATTTTTGCATGACACAAAATATGAGAAGAAAATGTGTTTAGGTTGTTATTAAAATAATATTAAAACGGTATTAAAAAGAAGCTTGGTTTTGGGGTGAAATATTACACTGATTCAGACACACTTCCATACATACAGTACCGTTCAAAAGTTTGAGATCCACAAGATTTTATTAATGTTTTGAAAGTTGTCTCTTATGCTCACCGAGGCTGCATTTAATCCTTTGAAAATACAGTAAGAACAGTAATATTGTGAAATATTATTACAATTTCAAATAAATGTTTTCTATCTGAATACATTTTAAAATGTAATTTATTCCTGTGATACAAAGATGAATTTTCAGCATCATTACTCCAGTCTTCAGTGTTGCATGATCCTTCAGAAATTTCCTTCAGAAATCATTCTAATATGCTGATTTGCTGTTCAAGAAACATTTCTGATTATCAGAATCAGAATCAGAATGAGCTTTATTGGCCAGGTATGTTTACACATACGAGGAATTTGTTAATGTGACAGAGCTCTACAGTGCAACAGAAAGACAGCAACAGGACAGGACACAGATAATAAAAGAATAATATACAAATATACAAATAGGCAATGTACAAAAAGCAAAAACACAATATATAATATAGACAATTATGTATGTACAGTTATGATATGTGCAGATTTGAAATGGAGAAAAAAAAAAGTATGTAGTGAATAAATAATGTATAATAGTGTTGTGTGTTCCACGTTTAATGTCAAGTGTTCATGAGATGGATTGCCTGAGGGAAGAAACTGTTCCTGTGTC
>JAFVLL020031336.1:0-48337 GCA_021397915.2 Tor tambroides
GGACACTGCGTCCGTGGGAGTGGTTTATTTTCTCTGGACAATCCAGACTCATTGGAAAAATGAGTCTGTTTTCCTCTGTTTGATGCTGCGGTAGCTCATTTTTTCCCCCCTTCTTCTGTTCTGCTTTTGTTTTCTTTCTGTCTGTCTGTCTCGTGATTTACAGTCGTTCACGGTTGATCCTTGAGGATTCAACATACATTTCTGCAAACCAGACGCTGTATATGGACATGGTATGAGTGAGACGTTTTCGTCTAGCTAAGGACAAAATGATCTATTGTTCCGGCTAGCCAAACAGACATGAGCATCATATAGCCTTTTTTAAATCTTTGTTCTCATCCCACCAGTATTGCACGAACCATCCAGCAAACTTAACCGAAAATGAGGATTGTTTAAGGGAAACGCTGTACTGGTGGTCCGAGAGGGCAGCGATAGCCTCGCGATACTGGCTCGGCTGCTGACTGTTTCTCCTGCCTGTGCTGATTCAATTAGCGATCGCTGAAATAAACCCAGGGCTGCGGAAGGCTGAAGCTCCGGAGACAATGTCCTCACGCGCCGCGCTGCAGCCGGGGAACGACAGGAATGCAGACCACGTAAGTGAAAAGCGTTCTTACGTCGTTTAATTCCGCTTGACGAGCAGCTGATTTGAACGTTTGTCGTCAAAAGAAGTGATGGGAAGTGAGACTCGCGAATCGGTTCTTTCGAAACGATTCGTTTCAAAAGAAATGGTTCAAAATAACAAATTCAGATTTACGTCATCATTAAAACATCCTGGGATGACACATTTTTTATATTTACAGTTTCTGTCACGTATTTCTGTTTATAAAGGTTTTTCTAACTATTTAATTATTTTTTATTAGTATGATAATTTCACTTGTTCTAGTTCATTTTGTTGCAGCCACTATTCTGCTCATGAAAAAAAAAACTTAATAGGCCTGTAATTTGTATTGACGTAAAACAAATAGATTGGTTAAAAAATAAAATAAAATAAAACTTTGGTAAAAATGTTGTTTTTAAACTGACTGTTTTGTAGGTGTGTTGATAAAACTGCAGTCAGACATACTCCGAGTATACTCAAATTTGTAACATTGCTTTTATCAGCTATTAAAGTATCTATTGGCCATTGGTCACTTAATTGATTCAATCTAAATGCTCTTATCAGTTCAGTCGGTTCTCAGTTCACTGTGAATTGCTCAAAAACCGATTCAGTCGAATTTTTCAAAGAGTCAGTTGAACCGATTTTGCGATTCTTTGAAAAGAATCGAGTATAAAGAACGATTCGTTAATAGCTCAGTCAGAATCACTGACATGAGCCAGAAGTGGGGCTGGAGTTTTATGGATCTGAAGTTGACAGTAGCGTTTGGGAATGATATCAAAAATATGTCTCAATTAATTCACAAACTAAAAGGTTACATAGACTAGAACATGAATTTTAAAATGAACAGCATCCTGCCCCTCAAACATTGTCACAAATGACTATTGAGTGTATGTTTATATGGCTGTCTTGGTTGTTGTTTAGCTCACGGAGTCGGAAACTCTTTTAAAGGCTATCTATAGCATTTAGTTTGTAGATGATTCGTTTGCAGTCATTTGTGGTCTTTGTTATGCATGTTGTGCAAAATGTTCTTGTAAACCTCAGGCCTACATGATGTGAGTTAACCCACTTCTTTTCATGGTCAGTATAGTGTAAATTCAGCTTTTAAGGCCAAGCTATGCCTTGTATTCATAGACAGGGCCATGAGCATCAATGTTCAGATTAGTGGTTGATCAGTATAGGCATTTAATAACTTTTTACCGTTGACGTCCCCCAGTCTGAGATATTTGGTTACATCATTGTGTGTATGCCAAACTGCAATAACACTTATTGCATTTTTGTAGTATTCAGTGGCATATTTATGCTTCCTTTTTGTTGTATCTTAATTAAAAACATAAAAAGTTGTCTTTGTTAATGATGTACACATGTGTAAGTAAACAGATGCCAGATGGCTTGTTATAACATTCTGAACACAGTGTAAAGTATATCACAACAATACAAGAACATGTTTGCTTCTCAAGGTATCAAGGCTTGGCCTTATTTTTGCACACACAGTTAATAAAATTGATATTGGGCTTTCATTCACTTGCAAATTTGTAAATCAGTGTACTTATTAAAGGCCAATTCATGTTCGTGATTACCTCGAGATTTATTAATATTAACTAGTAGCATTAAAGGAATCACTCAATACTTTTCTCGTCATCTCCTCACACTCATGGAGTTCCAAACCCATGTGACTTTCTGTACAGATTGTTCTTTTCCATTCAAAACCAATGGATGTGGACTAGAGGGTCTTCCTTATTCATGTTATTGGTTTATATGATGAACAGACTGAAATTAAGTAGCTAGAAAGGCAAATAGTTTTGGAAGTGGAAGTGATGGCAGAATTTTCATTTGTTTTTTTGGTTCAGCTGTCCCTTTAAGACAGAAATGACCAAACTTTTTACTACAAAGGCCCAAGAATGAAACATGATTGAGGGCTGTGGGCCAAAAGTAAAATCAAAGGTCATCAGGAGCCAACTTTGGTCCGCAGGCACTGTTTTGTGCTTTAAGACATGCAAGATTTGAAACTGAAAATTTTTAGAAAAGGTGGCAAGATTGTAGGTGTTTTTAGTAGACTGTTGCAAATATGGGTTTCACACATTATGTAATTAACAGTTCAGAAGTGCTGTCTCTGTTTCCACTTAAAACCGTCACATAACTTGTGGTTACTGTACTTACTGTTACCAAAGCTCTTTATTATGTAAGTGGAATGTCAGGTGTCAGTTTACTTGGTTTAAGTCTTGAATAGTTCATAAGGAGATGTAAAAGACATCTGCTTTCCACATTGTTACGTCATATGCCATAATTCGATTGCTTGGAAGAAAGTTGATTGCTTGTATTTATTTCTACTGTAATCGAAAATCGGATTATAAGTTGTGCAAAAACTATTGACCCACAAAGGGATTCCTAAACTCAGTGACTTAGTGGTGAACGTCATAGATTGAAAAATAAAGAAGAATACATAAAGAAAAAGGAGTGGTTGGCTATGTGAATGAAAGATGATGAAAAGTCTGCATAGTTTGAGCTTAAGTTATCCAGCATGTCTGCAAGCACAGACACGGCAATAAGTTCATCATGTTGTCTGAAGTTGCTCAAGGCTAGTCTGAGGACTGGGTCAACTAGAGAAAAAGCCCAGGACATCCAGTACATCTTAAAGGACATTTATGAAAGCGAATTCATGTTCATTTACAAGGTTGAATTTGGTCTAAATGGCAGCCATCTTGATAACCATCATATTGTAACAGCTTTACTGAGAAAAATGGTAAGGATGGAAAAAAAGAGGATGGAATTACATCATCCACTTTGACTTGACCTAGACTCTATAAACTCGCACTACTGTTTGATTTTTAATTATGTATTGAAGCTTGCAACATTTACAGCAGAGCAGACACTTTAAAAGATCTCTAAATCAGCTGAAAATCTCTGGTGTGGAATGATAAATATGTATGTGTTGGCTACTGTGGGCATTTAGCTTATGCTGAAGTGTCAAAACATTAAAAGAGGAAATTGATTGGTAAAGTAAGTCTGTAAGTGTCCACGCATGTGACTTCCTCCTGTACTTCCTCATTGCTGATCTTTTACATGTTTTTACATGCTATTTACAATATAAATAACATCTATCTGTGTTTAGAAATTTGACTCTCTACAGTGAGGTAATGAGGAAAAAGGATATATAGCATTATTCTTCTACATAAGAGCTAGTAATAAGAAGACCCGGCTGATTCAAATGAACCAATAAAGGGAATAGAGTTGTAATACATTGCACTTTTTTGCAATTTAAAATAAAAAACTAAAAGTAGCGATATATTATGCATCCTTTGTAAAACATTTACCATTGCTCAGGCAAAATCCAGCTATTTCAACAGGAATCTACACAATCTGGAATTTAATGTGAGAAAGAAAGTTTTTTCCAGTTTGTCTTAAGTTAGTCACATGAATTTGAGGCATTGATCAACAAAATTGCTTGATTAGAAGGTGACTTTGTGTGCAGTGCTTCATGTATCACTTTACTGTTCGCAATAGACAATGAACTTTTTTGCCTGCAAAATTTTACTAGTTTGACCTTTGCACCTTAAGATGTATAAGAAGTCTGCCGTTCTTGGTTGTTTTTAGCACCTACAGCTTGGCGTTTCCTTCTAAAGGATCCCAGCATTTGGAGAGAGCAGCAGGAGTTTTCATCAAGGTTGCATTGTTTTAGTCTGATCGTAACATTTTGATTTTTTTTCTTAACCTGTCACAGTTTAATGCAGAATTTGCAAACAAGTTTCTATTGAAGATGTGGCAACACAAGCTATTCCACCCAATATCAAACTGGCTGCTTGCATGTGAGCACCGTGTCTTGTTTCACACGCATATAAGTCTCAAGGCACAACAGCAACAAATGGCGTCTTTAAAATGATTTCCTTCAAGAGAAACACAGTATCACCCTCAGTCTAAACGATAGTTGTGACTGGATATTATGCCTCCACTTTCAGCCAAAAGAAATTCACTAAGAGGATTGTTTTTTATTGTTCCTCAGTAAAGCAGGAAAGCTGATCCAATGTGGAGGTCAGATAGGCCGGGGAACCACAAGCCTAGTGGCTTGTTTCTGAGGAACTAGTGAAACCTAGGCCTAGACACTCATGTTCTGAATAAAAGAAGTTATTATGTCTGTTGTATGTGAGAAAAGTAATGAAGTCGAAGGGGTGTCTTTTATAAAGAGAAAACCTATAGCATGCCTTCTTCATAGCGGTACTAGTTTGTTGTGGTGATGTTATTGTGGCAACATCAGTGATGTTAGGTGCTGTCTATGAGTCAGCGTAAGTTCACACTTTTTTTTTTTTTTTTTTGTCCAGCTCAAGGAAATTATCTTTCGGTTTGGTTGGTCACTACAAGTAAACATGTTTATCTAGTCTAACCTTTAACTCTGAGCATGTTTTTTAAATCAAAAGGGTGTGTTTAGACCATGATCAACTATCGTACAATCAGCATGTTTTTGTTCTTGTCATTGTGGCCAGTATTGCACCAGCCCCTGTTTCGTTGCCACACCGATTGTTGCTCTTGACAACTGATATTGATGTTGTCTTCTTGTGTATTTGGCTAATGTGTGTGCGCATGAGGGGGTTATGTTACTAGTTGGTGGGGAGGGGGGTTGTGGAGTACGGTTAGCAGATGGGCCTCAGCTGGGGCTTTTCTGTTTGGCCCTCTCATCTGATGCCAAGGTGAGACTTTTGCTCTGTAGTCATGAGGATTGCTGCCTGTCTGTGACTGCTGCACCATTAGTTATTCAGATGGGTTCGCTCATGACAGAGACAGTTACTAAAGGGTAACAAGCAGCAGAGAGAGGTCATGGCATTTCAGTCACAAGGCATGAGCCATTATTACAGCAGTGACTTAGAAGTGGGTCATCTGTTTAACAGTGGAAGATTACATGTTCATTTCTCACAGTCTCACAATAACTGTGTGAATTATTCATGTTTAAATGAATCTGTCAAAGTAGGGCTGTCATTCATTCGAAAATGTTATTGGATGAACTGCATGATATGAATAATTAGTCACAGTTATTTGCGTGGGCTGGGTATTCATACACATTTCCAGATTCATTTTTATTCTGATTCGATTACCTCACTATGTGTATGAATTATCAAAGTTAAAATGAATGTCAAATTCAGTTTAAAATGTAAAATCTGATTAATTGGCTGATATTCCGATATGCTGAATAATTAATCACAGTTAATTGCCAGTGCAGGTTATTATTGATACAGATTTACTGCTTCAATTTAATTCACAAGCTCTTGATTCAGTTAACTCACTTTGTGAATTGTTAAAACTAGTCTGTCATAGTAGGACTGTCATTCAGTTAAAATATAAGTGAATTAATTGCTTGATATAAATAATTAATCACATTTGTTATCCATGACCATGTATTGATGCAGATTTTGGATTCATTTTGATTCTGATTCTTAATCTCTTAATTTGATTCTGATTCAAATGGATATAATTCAGCTAAAATGTCCATTTTTACATGCTGTAAATCCTGCAGGGCGATGTGATTCAAGCAGTCTTTTTGAACTATTTGTTTAAAAAAAAAACTGGTTAATGAGAGTCGTTCGTTTTGGGAACCGGGCTACACTGGTCACATTGTATGGTTTTGATCCACTAAAAAGAACCGCTACAGAAGAATCATTTGCTTGTGAATTAGACTACACTGATCACTTTGTCTGTTTGTTTTTGCATGCAGCCTATTATTATTGTGGCTGAGAAGTACATTGTGAAATAGACATTACACAAAGTAGCTTTAGGAGTCAATATATTGTTTGTTTTATTTCCATATGAGTGATCATAAGCCTATAAAGAGTGACCAAACTAATAAATCCTTTTACACTGAACCTGTTTAAGAAGCCTGTAGCTTTGCTGCAAGCATTTACTCTGGAAGCCACACCAGAGAACCGTTACGAGGAGATGGCACAACATCTATTCAAGACAGGAAACCATGCAAGTTTGAGTTTTGGCAGGGCTCTTTACACCTGGCTTGGGCGTACACCTGTTTCCCTCACTTTTATCTCACATCAGCACAGCATAGCATAGTGATATTGTGAACGACCCAAGCTCATTGTCATGCATTCATTTCAAGGAAACGCTGGGAAAGAAATCAGCACAGAGGAAACTGGTGCAGCAGCAGTGCCAAATGCAAAGCTTCACAGAACAGGACAGGACAGGACATAGATCCCTGTAAATGGATTTGGGAGTAAGTCATAAGATGCAATAGCAGGATGTGTGGCTGGATGGACTGACCCTGACCCATCTCTACCCCCTTCACATGTGCTCCTATCCTACCCTGAGCAGGACACCACCCAGATAGGTGGTCTGTTGTCTCTGTCTGGGGTGGGTCTCTAGAAATATGTTGTGTGGAATTATGTCTTGGGATCTATATTAACTGCATATTCCTACCAATATGTATGTTTAAATGTGCAGTCATAATTGAGCTACACTCACAGTTAGCTACACTCTTAAAGATTCTTTTTTTTGGCATCTGTGGTTCCATGAAGAGACTTTAACATCCATGGAACATTCCCATTTCACAAAAGGTTCTTTATAGATTATTAAAATGACGCTAAAAATTCACGCAAAAAAAAAAAAAGTTTAGGATTAGGTTCTTAGGGGAACCCCCGTTGTTACTTGTTACACAATTGACAATGAACCTTTACAAATGTGACTGCAGAAATCAGACTGGTATGATTTGTGCTCGTAATAATATATTTACATTAAAAAAATTGCTTTGTTCAAACTGAAATTGAACTCTTAAAGTGCATGTACTAAGTCGGCAGAAACTGAATATCTATTCTAAATGCATCATCTTTTATTGTTTTGTGGTCATTAGATCCTGGGGCTTTCTTCTAGCATCTAAACCATCTATTTCAGTGGCGTATTGCTTTCGCTGAGAAACCCCAATACCCCTGCCCCCACCTTTCTCATATAAATTGCAAGGGCAATCAGACAGAGCAGCAGTGGAACGATCAATGTGTGTGGTTTGGACAGGGTGGGGCAGTGGGCGGTGGTGGAGGAAGATGGGTGGGTGACAGGCGATGAGGTCTATGTCAGCAGGAAATGGTCAAAACTGTTGGGAATATTGGGTGTGGGGATGTGGAGACATTAAAATGGGCTTATTGGTGTGAAGAAATATGCTCTCATCCTCTGTGAGAATTTGTGAGTCATCATGTCAATATAGAAAATAAAGATCCTCATATTGATATACTGTATATAATATATCCTTATAGATATAGCATGTACAAGTAATGAATCACCATTTTTTTTGTTGAAATGTTGTATTAAGACCCATTCTGCATTTGCTTGATGATTATATGGGGTTCAGTATTCACACAGAATGATACTGTTAGCATCCAACTAAGAATGCCACATGCGTCATGTCGCGCCAAGTTGTGAGTGGCGTTTAGTGTCGCAATGCATTCCTGGATAGATTAGATTTAAGATTTAATATCTTGGAACAGCCAGACATGAAACATGTCAGCAATGTATATCAAAGCAGAGATTAGCTTTCCTTGGAGAAATCACAAAGTTTTACAAGGCTTAAGGTTTTCATCTAATATTATATTATGTTTTATTTTAGCTTATTTTTTTTATTTCAGCTTTATTTCAATTAATGAAAATGATTTTTAGTAGTTTTAGTTAACTGTAACAGCACTGTTACTACGTAAGAGCTAGTAATAAGAAGACCCGGCTGATTCAAATGAACCAATAAAGGGAATAGAGTTGTAATACATTGCACTTTTTTGCAATTTAAAATAAAAAACTAAAAGTAATGACATATTGTGCATCCTTTGTAAAACATTTACCATTGCTCAGGCAAAATCCAGCTATTTCAGTAGGAATCTACACAATCTTGAATTTAGTATGAGAAAGAAAGATTTTTCCAGTTTGTCTTAAGTTAGTCACATGAATTGGAGGCATTGATCAACAAAATTGCTTGATTAGAAGGTGACTTTGTGTGCAGTGCTTCAGAAGAAGTTACTTGTACTCATCAAAATCATTTACTCGTCGCACTCATGTCATTCCAAACCTGAGTAACATTTTCTTTTGTGGAACACACACATAGAAAAGATATTCTGAAAAATGTATTTTTGTTTGTCCTTACGATGAAAGTAATTTTTTAACATTACAATGAATGTTGATGTAGTCCCCATTGACTTTTATTGTATGGCCAAAAACAGTCTATCTTGTATTTTCCATAGAAAGTGAGTCATACAGGCTGGGAACGACATGAGGGCGAGGGTGACTAAATATTGACAAAATATTCATTTTTGGGAGAGCTAACCCTTTAATTACACATTATGAACCTGAATTGAATTTTGCAAGATTATGAATTCACTGTCTGAATGCGTCAATCATAAATATGTATAAAATCTAAGAAAACATGGTCATGTTTTGATTTGATTATGTATTAACGATGCATATTTTTGCTTCAACCCGCAGCATGCCTCTCTCTCAGCCAGTCGTTCAGAGAAGGGCTCGGGATGGTCGAGTCGCTCACTCGGAGCCCGTTGCCGGAATTCCATCGCCTCCTGCTCGGACGAACAGCCTCACGTCGGCAACTACCGGCTGCTCAAGACCATCGGCAAGGGCAATTTCGCCAAAGTGAAGTTGGCACGCCATATATTGACCGGCAGGGAGGTAAGACGTACAAAGAGATGACTATATTATGTTAGAAACTTAAAGGGGACCTATTATGCTCCTGTTTACAAGATGTAAAATAAGTCTCTGATGTCCCCAGAGTGTGTATGTGAAGTTTTAGCTCAAAATACCCGACAGAATTTTTTATAGCTTGTTAAAATTGCCATTTTTAGGGTGTGAGCCAAAACGGTCTGATTTTGTGTGTGTTGCTTTAAATGCGAGTGAGCTGTTGCTCCCGGAGAAGAGGGCGGAGCTTCAAGAGCTCACGCTCCGGCATTAGCAGTGCTAGCCTTGGCAAATAAACATCCCACGATTAGTACAAGCCTGTTATCTTTACAGAAAACTACTCGGTTTCAAAGTCAGTCATCTGATTATACTGTGCATAATAAATTCGCGTTTGTGAATTGCACAGACGGGAGCACGGCGGGATAAAAATAACAACATAGCTGGTCTCATGGTGCATGGCATGCTATCACAAACTTTATAAGTGCCACTCGTGATTATGAGCTCAACAAACTCAAGCGATCGACTCACATTACTTGCATCTGTAACTTTTAACTACCACATTCCTATTCACGATCATTCATGAAGACAGCAGCAGTGAAAAAAGACAGACAATGGTAGCTTTAGCAATTAGCCTTACAGAGTGCCAAGAAGCTCTTTCAGAAGGGCAGTTTGGAAAACAAACGCATGACACTTACTTTGTCTGGAGCTGACGTTCGCGCACGAAGTGTTGGTATTGATCCCTACAGGTATTGTGGACTTTACCGATTTTTTTCCGGGACATTTCCTTAGAAAATGAAACTTAACTACAGTGTCCTCAGTGGCTCAGATGAGGGGAGAATATGGCGACTACTATGTTCGTTAGTGCATCCCAAAACACAACACTTGAAAATCTACATTGTATATCTCCAGCAGCTACAGTGATCAGTAACGTTAAAGGCGGAGGCGGACGCAGCTTCTCACTCAGGGCTGTGTCTCTGCTTATCCACCTTATTCTTCAACGCGGAAGTAAGCCGTTTTCTGTGAATGTGTGAGACTTCCGGATCATAAGCCGCCGTAGAGAAATAACGAGAAGAATAACAAAGTGCAGTAAACGGTAAAACTGCTTGCACTACAAACCTGTGTTCATAATTAAGATAATACATTAAAATAATATAGTAAGATTCAACAATTTGCAATATAAAGCAGCAAAACAAGCTGTTTTGTACAGCTAAAAATAGCTGGAAGCGGATGACACCGGAAGCCAGACACATTAAATTTACAAATGGCGGCGCCCGCTGTAACGGGAAAAATAAGGTGGATAGGGCAGCGTCACTAATGGGCGGGACTTGTTCCCCTCAGTGACGTGCAGAGAGGGAGAATCTGAAACAGCTCGTCCTGAGAGACTGTTTATGATTTTATTAGATTATAAATAAATGAGTGGGTGGATTTTTACCATTATAGGCTCGATGTTTTCACACACTGCAGCCACACAACTGTGTTCAAACACCTTATAAAAGTGATTTTTGCATAATAGGTCCCCTTTAAATAATTAAAGATTGACAATCGCTGTTCTAATTGCCACTTAGGTAAACCTTCTCAGTCAAGTTCTTAGTCACAGTATGACTTTGCACATTATGGTACTCTCCTGTGCCATAGTTTTTGAGTCAGATGACATATAAAAAATATACAAAATTTCTACATATGCTCTTCCAGCCTTTTCACACTTTGACCGAAAGCAATTATGTCATCAACCTACTGAGGTGTGCACATTTAGCATAATTTTCCAGGTGATTGCTTCTTTTATATGCAATTTAGTTGTCAAGTCAATGTGTCAGCTACATTTTGATGATTTTTTTAACCTTGTGTCTTTTCAGGTTGCAATAAAAATCATTGACAAAACCCAACTCAACCCTACAAGCCTACAGAAGGTAGGATCTAGGTCATAACCGCTTCACTCTTGTAAGCTTGTGATCCTAATTATGTCTTTGCGTGCTAATGTCTATCTGAACTCAGTGCCCGAGACATAAGGTCATATTGAGGAGCTTGTTTTGGTCAAATTGTATTTGATTAGACACTGTTAAGCAGCGGACAGTGAAAATGTGAACTTTGACCCAATGGTTTTGATTTGCCACCATTGTGTTCTTAGATGGACTGTGGTCTGATGCTGTTGTAATATATCTGGAGCTGTCTGAGCACTTTATCTGTGTGAAATCTGAAAAATAAAACAGTCAGCTGTTTTTGTCCTTGGTTTAGTTCTCAACTAAATATATTAATTCCCTGGAAAATGGCAGGAAAGATTAGATAAGCAATTTGAATAAGAGAAAGCTGTTGAGAATGCGGAAACTAGGACGTTGTTGTTGTTGTTGCTGTATTATAGGCATGTTTTCATACTTTGCACTTTTCGTTTTTAGCTTGTTTGGCTATGTGGAGATAATGTAATCCATAAAAGTAAATACTACACTATTTTTGTATATTAGTCCATGAAATGTAACTTTAAAATACATTTTTTTTCAGAATATGTGTGTGTATATATATATATATATATATATATATATATATATTAGCTTAGCTAATGATAAGCGTTATAGCCGCATCGGTTTGTGTTTTTAAAGTGCACTTACCAAGTTAAAATGTTGAAAAAATACTATAGAAAAATAAAATTAGTATTATGATTGGAAACACATGCTTATAACCTCATCTAGTATTTGTTTTCATGTTTAGTTTTGTCTGAGGTATATTGCATAAATTGAATCTTATTCATCTTATGTGCAAAGTAAAAAAAAAAAATGCATTTATGAAGTGCTAAATATGCCTAGCTGTTGTACATACGGTAAGATGGCTGGGGAATATTGTCTTTCTGTGAGAGTGTCTGTGTGATAATCACACCTCTAATGTGAGAAATATGGTGTGCTGCTTCATTCAGAGGTTTTGTTATTGCTAACACAGCATTTCAAAGCAAAAGATTATTATTAGCTCTAAAAGTTCTTCCAGGATATCCAAATGTAGTGAATTATGAAGATAAATAAGTATGTAACAGCAGGTTTTAGTTAGGTGATGTGATGGCACACTTATAGAAAGGGTTATATTTGTTGATAACAGTTTATCAGTGCCTTGGTGCGAAGAGGTGAGTGATGTCATGTGGTCGAAACCAAATGCAAATGATGGGTCAGATGCTTTGTGGAGTGTAGTATATTATGCTAGGTGAGGCTGAAGGTGCTTGTGGTCTCTGCAGGCGTGTATTAGACGCTGCAGTAGAAATGCAGGCCTCTCCTGTCAGTATTATTAAAACACACCAGGTGACCTTTCCCAGTACAATATTTTTGTAGCTCTTTCTCCTTACTTTGTTCTCTCCCTCACTCACATGCAGATAGTATCATTCCCAACCTTTGTTTAGCCTAACTAACCGCGGTTTTCAACTGGCCTACAAATTCCCAATTAACAGTGACAGATGTGGATGAAGTATCTTACGGTCACCAAGGTTGCATTTATTTGATCGAAAATACAGTAATATTGTGAAATATTATTACAGTTTAAAATAACTTTTCTATTTTAATATATTTTAAAATATAATTTATTCATGTGATGGCAAAGCTAGAATTACTTCATTCTTCAGTGTCACACGATCCTTCAGAAACTATTCTAATATGCTGGTTTGCTGCTTAAGAAGAAGCATTACTTATTATCACCAATGCTGAAAACAGTTGTGCTGCCTAAGATTTTTCTGTAAACCTTGAAACATGTTTTTACAGGATTCTGTGATGGATAGAAGTTCAAAAGAAGAGCATTTAATTTGCACAGCAAACATTATAAATGTCTGTACTGTCGCTTTTGATCAATTTAATGTGTCCTTGTTGAATAAATTCATGAATTTATTTATAAAGAAGAGCAAAATCTTACTTTTGAACAGTAGTGTCTAATAAATAATTGATGATCTTAAGCCTTCATTAATTCATGACGTCACAAACTAAAACACAAAGTGATGATCGACAAGTTGTAAGGAAGGAATCATATACTCAATGGGGACCAAATCTAAAAATTGTCTGCCTATTGTGGTTACAGGCCTCCTCCTAACTTGCAGTGTCATGTTTACTATAGAGACGATCGAGAAGTTTTGTTAGTCTGATGTGCCTTGTTTCTGGAGATCTGCCAGCAGCCTCTTTCTCCTCTTCTTCTCCGATCTCCTCTCTGTTTAATCCTGTTCAGAGATGGAGGGGGGGTAGAGCACAATCAGCTGACCATGAACTTTCCCAGCAGCTGGATTCAGAAGGGTTGGGAAAGACATGGAATTTGCCTTTAACGACGTGTGTGTGTGTGTGTGTGTTTGTGTGTGTCTGTGAGGGTCGGGGGCGTGATCATGGAGGTGTGGGGCCCCATCATAAGAGCACGGTGCTACTTTAATAAAAAAAAAAAAACTTCAGGCAGGGCGATGGAGTTGGACCGTGGGTGAAGAAGGGTAGAGGGGGTTGGGTGTCCCTCATTCAAGTCTCTTGCAGCCAGGAGCGCCGTTCCAGACAGACGAACAATGGGGGCAACTGAACCCGGAGGGGGTGGGGGACTCCAGGGGGGCCGTAGCACAGGAACAGAGATCCTGAGAAAGTAAGCTAGTGTACAAGAGAAGTGAGGAGTGTCTAAAACATGATATCAGAAACCAAAAGCCCTGATTTAAAATGGTTTGGTTGGCAGCTTTGACTGTGTGAATTTAAGAGCATTGAACAGTCTTAAAGTGGTAGAAATGTACTGATATATGACTATTATTATTACAATACCACTGCTGATATGAAATTTCCATTTTAAAGGGATAGTTGACTCAAAAATTAAAATTCTGTTATCATTTACTCGTCCTCATGTCATCCCAAGCCTATATGACTTTATTTTTGTGGAAATTAAAGATATTTTGAAAAATGTTAATATGATATCTTCTTGTATGACAGAATTTTACATGTTTCTGGATGATTATAACTCCTCGGTCCCAAAAAAGCTGGAAATATAGGTAACCTGAATGTTTTATAAGTTCAAAACCTTTTCAGTTTAGTTCAGATTATGCTTGTTTAACTGGTAAAGCACTGATCAGAGCAATTTCTGGAAGAGCACTAACAGGCAGAGCTAGATAAACTCCAAAGAGAAAAGAAGATGAAGTGAACTTGACATTTATGAGTCACACTGGAGATGCATCACTGCCTAACGCTTCAAGATTATTTCTGATCAACTCCAAATACTCATGGATTACTTATGTAAGCACCATCAATTATGAGATTATCACTATTTCTGGCACTGTAGGGCATTGTGTGTTGTATGTATCTAGGAGACAGATTGTGTGGAGTAAGCCCAGGGGCATCGTGCACCTGTTTTGTTTTTTGAGGGGACACCAGTGGCAGTCCTGACTCACTTGATGACGACATGAACGCAAAGCCAACTTTTAAGTAGTTATTCTCTTATAACTTGGTAAAATATTGAGCAAATGAATCCGGGTTCAAATACCAGCCTTGGAATTTGGGGATAGGTTTGGGGATAGTAAGATTTTTTTGATTTTTTTTTGAAAGAAAGAAATTAGTACTTTTATTCATCAAGGATACATTAAATTGATCAAAAGTGACATTAAATATACTTATAATGTTACAAAATATTTCATATAAATGCAGTTATTTTGAACCCTCTATTCATCAAAGAATCCTGCATTTTTTATTTACAGTTGCCACAAAAATATTAAGCACAACCTTTTTCATTGTTGATAATAGAAAGAAATATTTATCTGAGCACCAAATCAGCATATATGAATGATTTCTGAAGGATCATGTGACACTGATGGCTGCTAAAAATTCAGTTTTGTCATAACAGGAAGAAATTATATTTATATTAAAATAGAGTACAGTTATTTTAAATTGTAATAATATTTCACAGTATTACCACTTTTACTGTAAATGCAGCTTGCTCATTTTTTTCCTTACAATAATTGTGCAACTTTTCATAAAATACATATATGTGTGTGTGTGTATGTGTGTGTAACACAAAATATAATGTGTAATACAAAATATATTAATATTATTTGAATTTATTTTCACATTCATTAAATTGATGTTAAAGTAGCCTATTTTATACAAATCCATCTGGCTTAAAAAACTAAGGGAGCATCCCATAGGACATAAAAGACACAAAAGAGATCTCTATATTGTCAGATTCTCAGATGTTTCTCCACGAGAAAAAGAACCCAACAATGTCATAAAAGATCCCAGTGTCTTAAACCTCAAATTTCAAAACTCCAGATGATCAGCCTGTTTTAATTTCCTTAAGAAATTCAGACCAACAACTTGCATAAAAAACACAACTGAGATCCCCAGTAAATCTCCAGAGCATTAAAAGAGCACTGAGCAATAAAATGTTCCTCTGGGATGTGCTCCCTCACTTTGAGCGACCACAAGGCTTCTGGGTAAGCCAAAGGTTTTCTCTTTGGCACTTCCTGTCCTGATGTTCAGCCCCCCAGAGGCAGCTTTGACCCGAGCTGTTGCTGTGCCCTGATGAGACCATCTGCTTTGCTCTCTGTGGTGATCCAGCTCTCTTTCTCTCTCCGTCACTCACTGGGCTCCAGATCAATGCTAGGGAAATGGCGTGGGCATGGACTAATGCCTGCCAGCGACAGAAGTACTTTGAAATCCCACAGTGTCTCCTTTGGTAACATCACTCATATATGTGAACAATTCACTTTAAATGGTCAACTAACATGATGTTTGTTTTGCACTGTTTCTCAGTATGCTCACTGTTTTGTTTTCACATCTGAATAGTACATTCTTCCAGGGCTCAGCTGGCTGTGCATTGTGCACATTAGACCTCTTTAGGTGCGAATGAGATGGAGTACAGAGAAAGACAGCAACTGCGGTCATATGAGGATGCCTTTAGCTTCCTGACAATCACACTGAAAAAAAACCTTCCCTTTGGGAACAGAACGAGCCAATGATGTAGACGCAGGGATTACCAGTATGACATAGAGCCACTGCTGAGAGATTATTATAACAATCGTCAGTCAGACTAACAGTCTTGCTGATTTTTAGTAGAATATGCAGGGATGCAGAACCGCTCTTACCCTCTTGAGAGGCTCTTACAATGTCTTCGAATAGATTTTGATATAATGTGGCAACCATGTAAGCTCCTTGTCGACGCCTCCCATAGTGTGATACAGTTTGAAGAATATGAATTGCCTCATTTAAATGAATGGGAGATTGAATTAACTGTTGTGTTGCATCTTTCCATAATGTTAAAAAGAATTTTTCACCCAAAAATTACAATTCTGTCATCATTTACTCACTCTCTTGTCCTTCCAAACCAAATTTCAGCTTTTTATCCAAAGTCGCTTTGGATAAAAGCATCTGCTAAATGACTGAGTGTAAATGTAAATGCTAGTTTTAGTTAACAATAATAACCATGTTCAAAACCTGTATGGTTGTAATGATCTTGTTTGGACCCCAACGTTCATCAAAATGTCTTAGTAGAAATAAGGTTTGATAGACATGAGGGTGAGTAAATGGTGACAGAATTTTCATTTTTGGGTGAATTATCCCTTTAATTGTGGAATTATGTAACAGTGATTGGAGGCAACATATAATTCACATGCTAATATTCGTTGTCATAGCTATTATTTGATGTCAGAAGTGTTGCGTGGGTGTTTTTGTTCTCTTGTTCAGACATGCAAAAATGTCAAGCCTCTGATTTGCATGTTTCACCCCCTCTCTGTGGAGCAGTTGGAGAAGGTGTGGAAAGAGGAAGGCCTGGACAGAACCAGACGCAGATGAAAAATGATTCCCAGTGGGATGTGGACGGCTGTGATATGCTGATGTCTGAATGATGAGTTTGATAAGGGGCGAACAGAGGTTATTAGACACTTTTAGTGATCTGGCGAAGGAAGAAATATGCCTAATGCTGAAGGGTTGCCTCAGTGTAAAGTGTCACACCTAGTCTTGACACCAGATATGATGCGATGAACACTATCTCTTCCATGTAAATTTGGGGTTTTGTGCGTGATAAGCAATGGCTGTCAGTTGTTGGTTTCTATTTCTGTAGTGTCTCTTAACGAAATCTTATTGGTCCAAAATCCTGCTCCACATCAGATCTGCCTCTATTCTGCTACCAGTGCATAGAATGATGGCCCATTGTTTTTTCTTTCTTGTTTTATAGTCATTTTGCTCGAAAATATGTCACACTACAGAAGTAGGCATCTTCCATTTAATGCGACTTTAAAACTCAATTATATTATATATATATATATATATATATATATAAACTATATATTATATATATAAACTATAAATTATATATAAACTCAATTATACCTTTTTGTTTTTTAATAGCAATTTTATATATAAAGTTAGATTTTTATTTTAGTTAGGCCTAATTAAATAAAAATGAAATGAATCAATTAAAATACAATATAAAATGAACAACTTGTAGCTAACTGAAATAAGTTAAAATTGAGAAACTTAAATGACTAAAGCTGAAATAAAAATAAAAGCTAAATAGAAATATAGAAAAAAGACAAAAAGTGACAAAACACATAAAATGACTAAATAACTTTAACTGAATTTAAAATGAAAACTGAAAATATAAAAGCAAAAAAAATTATAAATATTAATAAATACTATAATAATATATAAATAATACTAAAATAAAAACAACTCACAGTTGAGACTCTTTCTCATCATGTTAACTTTGTATCTTGTAATAGCCACTTTAGAGATTAAAACACACTTTGTATATGAATTTTTACTTGAATTTTTGTTTTTTGCACTCACTGTAAACCCTCCCAGATCAGTTTGATCTTTATTTCGATTTTCATGTCTGTGTATTTTTTCGTAAGCATAATAACTGAATGGCAAATATACGGCTATGGTTTTCACACTTTGCATCTGTAAATGCTGCTAAATCAGGCCTTCAGCACAAGGCCTGGATTAACTGGTGGGAGGCCTGCAGTGGGGGTCAAGGTGATGAGGTCCTGCGCAAACATCGTTCTGGGCTCAACAAATGTTTGCGTCCAGTAACTCCCAACACAACCTCATTCACCTACAACACCATTCCGAGAGGAACTAAGAAAGAAAGAAACCATTCTAAGCATATTTTGTAGGCAATTCCTCTCTCTAAAGGAAGAAGATCAACTCAGGGTTTGATTAACATAGTCTGAAAGTCAACATGAAAAATGGATGGTAGAAATGGAGCAGTAAGGCAGAGTCGTGCGGGCAGAGGCAGGTTTTCCATCAGGTGCTGAGGGAGCAGCACAGCGTTGCCTGACTGAGGGGGTGAGAAAAGTCCCGGCTTTAATACCAGGTCGCCATAGCAACGGTGACGTGAGGCCAAAGCCTGGGAAATGAACCAGGAAGTCCCGTCTTTGAGGAAAAGCAGAAGAGATGCATGAGGAAAGAGAGCAAGGGTGGGGCTGGATTATCTGATGGTTATCTTTAAGGTTCAGGTGAACAGCTGATGTGCAATTCAATTAGAACCGCTCTCAAGGGGCCGTCGTATATGTATGTGCCAGGTGACGTTTGATTTTGTCTCGGGATACCCCTGATGTCATGTGATCGTTCAGCTTGTATGACTGCTCATAAAAGCAAAAGAAATACACTTCCATAATTCAGATTGACAAGACCAGGTCTTTGTCTTTTTTTCCAGAATAGAATAGAATAGAATAGCTAAACATCAATATAAATGTACCTGTTAAATTTACAATATATGGTTTTGGGGTCAGTAAGATTTTTATTCTTTTATTTATTTATTTTTTTGAAGAAACTAGTACTTTTATTCAGTAAAAATGCATTAAATTGCTCAAAAGTGACAGTAAAGTTATATACATTGTTACAGAAGATTTCTATTTCAAATAAATTCTGTTCTTTTGAACTTTCTACTCATCATATAATCTCGAAAAACTGTTTACAAAAAATATTAAGCATCAAAAACAAATATTATTACAATAAATGTATAAGCAGCAAAAATCGTAATGTTATTTCACAGTATTACTGTATTTTTGCTGTATTTTCAGTCAAATAAATGCAGGCTTTGTGAGCATAAGAGACTTCTTTCATATTATAATATAGAAACCGATTCCAAACGTGTGTGCGTGTGTGTAAATGAAAATGTGAATAATTAATAAATTAATTTAAAAATTAATTAAATCAAATTTAAATAAAAATTATAATGGACCATTTTAACTTCCTTAATGCACATTCTCAGTTTTACTGTGTTCTATGTATCAATTGGACATGGTAATTTTACTATAAAACAAGACAAAGACAGATTTTTTTTATCAGCTGGTAATACACTTGTGAAAACAGAAGCACACTGGAGTTGATTTGAGTCAAATTACCTGTGTAAACTAGTGATATAACAGCTCTGTTTAGTTTCAGTACTTGGTCTCTGTAACAGAAGGGATGAGAAAGTGGATTCGATTTCCTTTCTATGTACAGTGATTGTGCTGCTGGCTCAGAGGCTTTCGCATTAGCGGGGTCATTATGTAACCTGTCTGCCTTGATCAGTTCAATTCGCATTTGTGAGCATCTGTGTTTGTGTGTGCCAGCCGTACATGCGTAAAACAAACAGATTAGTGACCTCAAACAGATGCCTTCTGTTGGTGTGTCCCACCAGAACCGTGTTAACTACTACATTTTTCCATTGAAGTGTTTGATGTGAAGTGCACATGAGAAACCTCAGTATAACAGTGATCATTATCTGTGCAATTTATGTTGTCAATCCTTAAAAATGTGTTTTTAGAGCCGCAGCTTCTAAAACTAGTCCTGCTTGCTTATGACACATCGAGATCTCTTATCTCTTTGACTCACTGAAAAGGCCTCATGTTTCTCAAAATACATGCAATGGCAATTCGATCATAATGTTATCTGCAGTGTGTCTGATGTAAATAAAGGGCAAACCTGCTCCTGTACCGGTTTTGTTAGAACAAATTATGCCCAAAGAAAGATGTATGTGCATCGAGAAGTGAAACAAAACTTCTCGGGGGGCTGTCAGCATGCAGACAGTATAAATCTTGAGAGAACTGCACTGGAATTCCTTCCTGCTCTTTAAAGCAGGCAAATATAAAGCCGTATGAGGTCATTCGTCTTCAAACGGCCTTGGCGTAGAGATAGAAACTCAAACATTTTCGAAATGAAGTCAGCTAAAAAGGCCTTCCTCATTCATATGCTCTGCCAGCAATCAAGTTATTTAGTTAATCTTTAGCTTTGTTCCAAAACCTACTGAGCTGCCTACTGCCTATATAAACTGCTGCCTTCTAAGGGAGCATCTTGTACTTTACTGAACTTTATGCACGACATAGGCAGCAAGTCAAACTGCATGGCTCATAACTAACTCGATTCACAATTGATTTCAGTGAAGAATGTTAGCATGTTGCTAAGCTAACAACGTGATACTGTATATGATCATAAAAATACATAGCACACTTTTTTTCTGTTTTTAACCAATATCTTGTATATTAAATAAACAAAAGTTTGACATTAGCATGTTGCTAAGCTAACAGTGTGGTACTGTATCAGGGTTATTATATTAAAACTAAAATAAAACTAAATAAACTAAACTAAATAAACTTAAAAATTTTAGTTAATTAAATGTATTAAATGTATTAAACAAAAGTTTGACATTAGCATGTTGCTAAGCTAACAGTGTGATACTGTATCAGGATTATTATATTAAAACTAAAACAATTTTTATGGTTTTACCTGAATTAAAATAAACATTATCTGAAATAAAATATAATACAAAACATTTTCAGTATTTTTTTTTATAAAGTTAAACTTTGTATATAAAAATACTAAAACTGAACACATACAGACATTAAAAACTCAAACAAACTCAGCAAAATTATTAAAACTTAAAACTAAATTAAAATGTAAACAGAAAAAAATGTAAATAAAAACAAATGAACATATTATACATACTGGATAGAAAAATTATATATGATTTGATTTTATGTATTTTATCTTTGTTTTTTTGTTTTTTTCTCCATGTAGGCTTGTATGATGGAAAATCATGACAGTATTTCCATTTTTTTTTGTGACATATATATATATATATATATAATTTTAGATGTATTATTTAATATTATTTATAATTATATATTATTTAATATTATATATTTCAAGCTTTTTTAACCTGAACTTTTTGACATTTTTGACTTTTTAACTGCTAAGTTAACAACATGATACTATATTAAATTATAAAGATAACACAAATATTGGGTAAAAAAAAAAACATTTTTGAGTAGGCTGAATATATTGTGTATATTTGAATTAAAGGGGACCTATTATGCAAAAATCACTTTTATAAGGTGTTTGAACACAGTTATGTGGCTGCAGTGTGTGAAAACATCGAGCCTATAATGGTAAAAATCCACCCACTCATTTATTTATAATCTAATAAAATCATAAACAGTCTCTCAGGACGAGCTGTTTCAGATTCTCCCTCTCTGCACGTCACTGAGGGGAACAAGTCCCGCCCATTAGTGACGCTGCCCTATAAGCAGAGACACAGCCCTGAGTGAGAAGCTGCGTCCGCCTCCGCCATTAATGTTACTGATTACTGTAGCTGCTGGAGATATACAATGTCAGCTCCAAAGAGGCTTTTCAAGTGTTGTGTTTTGGGATGCACTAACGAACATAGGAGTCTCCATAATCTCCCCTCATCTGAGCAGCTGAGGACACTGTGGTTAATCATTGTCTAAGGAAATGTCCCTGAAAAAAATCGGTAAAGTCCCCAATATGTGTAGGGTTCAATACCAACGCTTCGTGTGCGAACGTCAGCTCCAGACAAAGTAAGTTTCACGCGTTTGTTTTCTAAATTGCCTTTTTGAAAGAGCTTCTTGGCACTCTGTAAGGCTAATGATGCTAAAGCTACCATTGTCTCTGTGTGTTTTCACTGGTGCTGTCTTCATGAATGATCGTGAATAGGAATGTGGTAGTTAAAAGTTGCAGATGCAAGTAATGTGAGTCGATCGCTTGAGTTTGTTGAGCTCATAATCAGGAGTGGGTCTTATAAAGTTTGTGATAGCATGCCATGCACCATGAGACCAGCTATGTTGTTATTTTTATCGTGCTGTGCTCCCTGTCTGTGCAATTCATAAACGCAAATTTATTATGCACAGTACAATCAGATGACTGACTTTGAAACGGAGTATGTTTTCTGTAAAGATAACAGGCTTGTACTAATTGTGGAATGTTTATTTGCCAAGGCTAGCACTGCTAATGCGGAGCGTGAGCTCTTGAAGCTCCGCCCTCTTCTCCAGGAGCAACAGCTCACTCGCATTTAAAGCAACACACTCGAAATCAGAGCGTTTTGGCTCAATTTTGAGCTAAAACTTCACATACACACTCTGGGGACAACAGAGACTTATTTTACATCTTGTAAAAAGGAGCATAATAGGTCCCCTTTAAACTAAATTTTTTTAAGGTAAGTGGTTAAAATAAATTTATTTTAGCTACATTTAAATAAACAAATTTAGTTGACTAACTTTCAACATTTTTTTTTTATTTAAATGTAGCTAAAATAAAATAAAAAAATACTTACCTTAAAAAAATTTAGTATAGTTTTTTTTAGTGCAGTGCATTCAGGGGTTGTCTTCTCCACAGGATTCTGTCTTAAAATGTGGCCAAAACAAATTATACGACAGCATAATTAAGTTGTCTTTGTGTTGAGCGGGCATGTGATGCCTTAAAATGCTGCCTCTCTAGGCAGCACACTAGGATTTGGAACAGAGCCACAGCAGTCACAATCATTATGTTTATACTGTGTTCAAAAAGTAAACTTGGCCCTCATTCCCTATCAGTTTGTTAAGCTTTGTGTTGTGATGCTTTCTGTCAACCTATGATTTTGGCCCAGGGGTGGGAAAGTGAAGCTGCACAGACTCCTGAAATGAAACGAATGGCAAATGGAAACTAACTGATGGGACACACAGAGGGCAAATGAAAACATGGCCTCTCTCTCTCTCTTTCGTTCGAATGTTCTCCCAGGGTGACTGAGTGCGTTTGGGAAGAATTAGCTCAAACGGTGTTGTCAGCCCTCGACACATTCCTCTTATTATGCGTTTTCACTCTCTCCTCTGTCCTTTACCTTTCCTTTCTATTTCTCCGACACGTACACTTTCAGTCTTCGTGACTCTTTGTCTTTCAGTCACACTCTCTCTTTTTCTTGGTCCGCCACTTCTCTCTTTGACTCCATCTCTCCGCCCCTCTCCTTTTGTCAAACAAGGTCTTTGCAGCAATCAAGTTCTGCTTTCAAACAGCAGACGGTTGGTTCTCACACACCTTGTTTGTTGTTTCGTCGTGGCCATTAGGTTGAATTTCCTAAACTTAAAAGGGTAGTTAACAAAAAAAGAAATACTGTCGTTATTTTCCCTCATACAAGCCCACACACAAGCCTACATTTTAATTTTTTTTAAATATATTTTTGCCATATACATACATCTACATGTCATATACTGATCACTTTGTAAATAATATTCTCAAATGATGGCAGTATAATGTACAAGTTATTAATGTTCCCTGTTTTTTAAAGCAAAAATAAAAAAAAATATATAAATTAGGCCTATATTAAAGTATTGTAAATTTTATGTTATTTATATGAATCTAATATATATATATATATATATATATATATATATAATTTGTATTTTTTTTGCCCATTTTTATTTTTGAAAATATATTTAAAAAATTTAAACAATTTATTTTTTAGGCTTTTTTCAATTATATTTTTCCCTTCCTATAATTTAATCCAAGCAAATTAATTGAAGCATGTTACATTTGAAGAAAAGCTTTATTTGTTGTCTGTAACTCATGAGAACATGTAACATGTTTGAATAAATATCAGCAAGGAAAATACTTTAGAAATTTCCAAAGAAACATTTATTTAAATAATTATAAATCTAGTTTTGATCTCTAGTAGGCTGCTCCATCCACATTTGCGTTTAGCCTAAATGTAGGCTACTCTGTGATTGGAAATGTATTTGAAACTAATTAAATATTTTCAATTTCAAAATGTATTTCATTGAGCTTCACTGTTTACACTTTTTTTTTTTTTTTGCATACATTTAAAATATGTTTTGGCCAGAAATGTTATAAATTGGAAGAATTGTTTGTGTGTAACAGCGATTCAGCTTTGTACCACTAGACCATGATTCTCAGCGGCAGACCTGATGTCCTAGACAACAGAAAGAAAGATTGGTCACAACAAGATGGGTCTTTTTTTTGGCTTGATCCCTTTTCCGTTCAATTTAACTGCTGTTAGAAAGGACAGGCTGGTCTTCTGAGCAGGCGGCACCATGGGTTGTGTCAGAGAGTGTGGGCTGTGTTTTGTATTTATCATGGGTTTCAGTGTAAATGCTATTTATGGATTACTGCATAAACTGCACAAACTGATGAATCCCCATCCATCAGTCTCTGCAGGGTCATTGTGGCTTCTGATGTTTTATTGATGTAATCATTGAAACGTTTCTGACAGAGATGAGTTTATCAACCACTAAACATGACCGAATAGAGGATCTGAAAGTCTGAGACCACTGGTGAAAATGCTTTGATTAATTACATTTATTTTCAAATGATATTAAAATTGAATTATATGTACATAATTATATTCATTATGTTTATTTTGAATTATATGTTATGAATTATATTGCTCTCTATATTTCAATGTTGTTGTTATATAAACAAAAGTTTTTTGCTAATTTAACTGATTACTTTGACTTTATTTTTCCTCAGCTCTTTCGAGAGGTACGGATAATGAAGGGCCTCAATCACCCAAACATAGGTGAGTATTTTAGATGCTTTTGAGTGAATGTTTACTACATTAAAATGTCAGAGTAGAGCCAAAATATTGACATTGTAGGCCTCTCAAAACACACTGACCATCTCTGAAGTACATTCAGTTTATATCTGCGTCTGTAGCCGTGTTATATTAGTATTATTTATGTACTGTTGCATACAGTTTATACATTTTTTAATTTGGCTTTTATTTTTATATTTTCCATTTTTATTTAAGTTTTAGTCATTTTAGTGCTTCTACTTATTCAACGTTGTTTCAATAAATGTTGAACCTCATGTTGGATTGTTGAACTGTAAAAATTAAGAAATAAAGTCAAATCTGGTTGCCATATTTGAATATATGTAAGCGCAAATGAGATCTATGTTGAGGAGAACATTTTCAGTGAAAAACGTGAAGGAGTCAAAAACCAGCACATATTCTCTATTGTTCAATTTACTTTTTTGCACATGGTAAAATGATCTTCTGATCGTGAGTTTTTTCTTATATCTACAGTTCAGCTCTTTGAAGTGATTGAGACAGAGAAGACGCTTTACCTTGTGATGGAATACGCCAGTGGTGGTACGATTCCTCCCTACTTCAACGTACACACATGCACTGTATTAGAAAAAGTTCCTTCAGTGTAACAAATTACATTATTGCTTTGTCTCTCATTAATACAATATAAGCAGCCTAGCTTTGATAAATTTCTACATGAATAATCACACGTCTCCTGTCTTTATACACGCTCTCACAGAAAGATGCATGTGTGTGACTGTCACATCAATCAGACTCTGCACTGAATGCAGCTGCACGGGCTTCATCTTTTATCTCTCTTCTCATCTTTCCCTTCCTTCCCTCTTCTATAGGTTTCATGTGCATTCACTGAAGCCAGGCCCACACAGCTCAGCAATTAGAGCGATTTGCCACTAGTAAAGATGCTCATAGTCAAATCAGGCTTATTTTAACTTTAGCCTGTCCTATTCATGGAGCTTGGATCGGCTGCTCTCTTAATGAATCACACGTTTCCATTCCTAATCTATCTGATGAGGCTGATGCACGTGTGAGAGTACGGACAAGCACGCGTACAGCGCTAGCTTATACTACACATTGGCAATCTGCCTTCTCTATTTCCTTCCCCTGCTTTAAATCTCACTGGAAGCTTATTCATTATCCATCCCTTCCTCTAAAGACTCTCATTCTGTAATTAATTCATTTTGATTGCCAATTAATTTTTTAAAAATATTTTTTCATTTTCTTTTTTTTAATTTTAGACTGTATAGTGTGACATTTTAATATCAGCTGTCAATTTAAATGCAAGGCAAATTTGTATAGCACTTTTCACAATGCACTTATTGTTTAAAAGCAGCTTTCCAGATATTCATACTGTTGGGTGATAATATAGTTTACATTGTGTGGCGATACAGCAAATCAAGCAGCTAAGATATTCTATATAGTGTATATCTTGCCCTACGCAATATCAGTTATCGACCAAACTAAATAATTATTGGTTTCATGTTGTTTTAAGATTTGTTTCAACAATTTCCTTTGAACTTTTAAATGAATTGTTTTTAAAATACAATATTATTATCATTTTTAAGTTTTACTCCAATTTTTTTTCTATGATAGGTGAAGTGTTCGACTACCTCGTATCCCATGGGAGAATGAAGGAAAAGGAGGCGCGTGCTAAATTCCGACAGGTAAGACATAATCTATGCATCTTGAAACTTGTTCACCTTTGATGGTACGAAAATCTGAGAGGAGCAAAAGCCAAGCTGTATTTCTGTTTTTAATGTGTTAAAGATGCCACCATTTTTTTAAACTGCTATAAAATGTTTCCTGTTTCAGAGATGTCAGTGTCATTGTTTGCCTTTCAGATCGTGTCTGCGGTTCATTACTGTCATCAGAAGAATATTGTTCACAGGGACCTGAAGGTTATTGTTTTTTCTCATTTTCATATATGTTCTTTTATTGCCTCTGGAGCTTTCATAAAACAGTGAAGGCTTTAGCATTACACACTTTGCTCCCTTTCAAAATAACCCCAAAGGGCAAAACTATTAAATTCCTGCTCATGGTCATATACCCCATCTTATACCTCACTCAGGCGGAAAACCTCCTGCTTGATGCAGACTCCAACATCAAGATTGCTGACTTTGGCTTCAGTAATGAATTTAAGCTGGGCAGTAAACTGGACACGTTCTGCGGCAGCCCCCCATATGCTGCCCCAGAGCTCTTTCAGGGAAAGAAGTATGATGGGCCAGAGGTGGACATCTGGAGTCTGGGGGTTATACTGTACACGCTGGTCAGTGGATCACTGCCCTTTGATGGACAAAACCTCAAGGTAAATTACTCAACTCAGTATAAGCAACAAAAGAAAGAAAGGCCTTGTGAAAGAGTGCAGGGATGTATGAGTATGTCAAAAAGTCATTCAACAACCATATTTATATAGATACATGTTTTGGTTTTGTATTTTTAGCAGTGGTAGGTTTGTTTGCACTGATATTAAAATTCTCCCTAATATAGAGAAGCCAGTAGTCATTTTTATACTATGGCCCTAGACCACAAAACCAGTCCAACCAGTCCACTGTATGGGTCCAAAAGATTGATTTTTCTTTTATGCTAAAATCATTAGGATATTAAGTAAAGATCATGTTCCATGAAGATATTTTGTACATTTCCTACCATAAATATATCAAAACTTTATTTTTGATTAATAATATGCATTGCTAAGGACTTCATTTGGACAACTTTAAAGGTGATTTTCTCAATATTTTTATTCTTTTTGCACCCTCAGATTCCAGATTTTCAAATAGTTGTATCTTGGCCAAATATTATCCTATCCTAACAAACCATACCTCAGTGCAAATGGCTTTCAGATGATGTATAAATCATCTGAATCATAAAAAATGTATACATTTCTAAAGATTTTCCCTTATGACTGGTTTTGTGGTCTAGGGTCACATTTAATAGTGTTATTACATTTTGTATAGATTAAGTGATCATTAAATAATGGAAAAAAACATGCACATGTAAATTAATGGAAATACACAGAGTTAAATATATAATACTGGCCAGTATAAATCCAATATCAGCAAATACAATAAATAAAAATCTGTAATATCCTGTAATTTTTCAACATGTATAAATTTCATTGTTCGTGAGCACTATGATAGTTCTGGTCAATAATATTATTTATTTATTTGTTGTACATCAGTCAGTTACTCTATTTAAGGGCTGTATGTATTGTTTATATTTCAGTAAAAAAACATATCTGATCAGTAGATACTATGATATTTTTCTCATTATCAAAAACTGCGAAATTCAACCATTGAAGATAATAGAAATTACATCTACATTAAATAAGTGGCACTGTGTGTGTTTTGGTTTAAACATTCATTAATTTTAAGGACATTTTGTTTACTTTTGTAACAAACTTTTTAATATGTTGTGCCAGAACTAATATTACATGTAAGATCTCTCTTGTGTCATTCTGAACAGGCTGAGACAAAATTTGAGACATTTGCTAAGGCACCACAACACGTGCGGCAGTTGCTCTTATGAAATGCTTTGCTCTCTCAAGTAATGTAGGTCAAGTGAGCTGTGATTGTTTCTTTGTGCCGTGGGGGCGATTCGGCGGCTGACTGGTTCAGAATTAGATTAGGTGTTGAATAGAAGTCTGTGTTTTTCCCTCAGGAGCTGCGTGAGCGTGTGTTGAGGGGGAAATACCGTGTGCCATTCTACATGTCTACTGACTGTGAGAGCATCCTGCGCCGGTTCCTCGTGCTCAACCCCACCAAGCGCTGCACCCTGGAGGTGAGGAAGAGCAACTGCGTCCCGCAGTCCACCATCTCAGTTGATAACATGTCTTATTGAGTTTGCATGGATCTTGTGGGCTTCTGCTCACTCTATCTGACTTTCTGTTCTTCCCTTTCAGCAAATCATGAAAGATAAGTGGATCAATGTCGGGTACGAAACGGACGAGCTGAAGCCTCATGTAGAGCCTGTGGAGGATTACACTGACAGCAGCCGTATAGGTAAGAAATACCCCTTTTGGCCCTTTTATATGACTTTTTAGAAAATAATATTCTTAAGTTTGTTTTTTTTGGTTTTCCAGTATATAAACACTCATAACAAGATGCATCTTGCACATTTATGCTTGTGATGTCAATACTTTTTTTCTTACAATATTTAAGTAATAAAGTAACATTTTGTATCATTTTTTACTCCATTGCCAAAACATTATTTTCCTAGATATATGATTAAAACAATTCGCAAATGAAGTAAGAAAAATAAACATAATTTTAAAAACCATTCAAAACTTATGGGATCAGTACAATTTTTCAATCTTTTTGAAAGTAGTCTCTTATGCATACCAAATTTGCATTCATTTGTTTAAAAAAATACAGTAAAACAGTAATATTGTGAAATATTATTACAGCTTAAAATAACCGTTTCATATTCTAATATATTTTAAAATGTAATGTAATCCTGTGATGGCAAAGCTGAATTTTCAGCAGCCATTACTATAGTCTTTAATGTCACATGATCCTTCAGAAATCATTTTAGGAAATCTTTTGTAACAATGTAAAAGCTTTTTGATCAATTTAATGCATCCTTGCGGAATAAAAGTATTAATTTCTTTAATAAAATTGGTACTGTATATTCTGTGACGAAAAGCTTACCTTTCACAATTTTACTTCTCAAAGAAAAACGTGTCTTGTTTTTAAAGGGGTCATATGATGATCCTAAGAATAACTTTATTTGGTGTATTTGGTGTAATGCAATGTGTTTACGTGGTTTAAGGTTCAAAAATCACATTATTTTCCACATACTGTACATTAAAGGGGACCTATTATGCTCCTTTTTACAAAATGTAAAATAAGTCTCTGATGTCCCCAGAGTGTGTATGTGAAGTTTTAGCTCAAAATACCCGACAGATCATTTTTTTATAGCTTGCTAAAATTGCCATTTTTAGGGTGCGAGCCAAAACGCTCTGATTTTGAGTGTGTTGCTTTAAATGCGAGTGAGCTGTTGCTCCTGGAGAAGAGGGCGGAGCTTCAAGAGCTCACGCTCCGCATTAGCAGTGCTAGCCTTGGCAAATAAACATTCCACAATTAGTACAAGCCTGTTATCTTTACAGAAAACATACTCCGTTTCAAAGTCAGTCATCTGATTGTACTGTGCATAATAAATTTGCGTATATGAATTGCACAGACAGGGAGCACAGCGCGATAAAAATAACAACATAGCCGGTCTCATGGTGCATGGCATGCTATCACAAACTTTATAAGACCCACTCCTGATTATGAGCTCAACAAACTCAAGCGATCGACTCACATCTGCAACTTTTAACTACCACATTCCTATTCAAGATCATTCATGAAGACAGCACCAGTGAAAACACACAGAGACAATGGTAGCTTTAGCATCATTAGCCTTACAGAGTGCCAAGAAGCTCTTTCAAAAAGGCAATTTAGAAAACAAACGCGTGAAACTTACTTTGTCTGGAGCTGACGATCGTGCACGAAGCGTTGGTATTGATCCCTACACGTATTGGGGACTTTACCGATTTTTTTCAGGGACATTTCCTTAGACAATGAAGCTTAACCACAGTGTCCTCAGCTGCTCAGATGAGGGGAGATTATGGAGACTTCTATGTTCGTTAGTGCATCCCAAAACACAACACTTGCAAAGCCTCTTTGGCACTGACATTGTATATCTCCAGCAGCTACAGTAATCAGTAACGTTAATGGCGGAGGCGGACCGCAGCTTCTCACTCAGGGCTGTGTCTCTGCTTATAGGGCAGCGTCACTAATGGGCGGGACTTGTTCCCCTCAGTGACGTGCAGAGAGGGAGAATCTGAAACAGCTCGTCCTGAGAGACTGTTTATGATTTTATTAGATTATAAATAAATGAGTGGGTGGATTTTTACCATTATAGGCTCAATGTTTTCACACACTGCAGCCACACAACTGTGTTCAAACACCTTATAAAAGTGATTTTTGCATAATAGGTCCCCTTTAATATTGCTCCTCTCTACCCCGCCTTTCTGAAACACATCGATTTTTACAAAGCTCATCGTTCTGAAAAACAAGGTGTGCTCTGATTGGCCAGCTATCCAGTGCGTTGTGATTGGTCGAATACCTCAAGCGTGTGACAGAAATGTCATGCCCCTTACCATATTTGGAAACACACAGCATCTCCATGACATGGTGGTGGTGGCAACAATACTTCAGGGAGAATAAAAGTTACGCCTTCTTTCTTTGCGTGAACATTTGGGCGGTGTTATGCAAATCATCCAACACAGTGGCGTAGACATGTGGGGGCATGTTTAAATTAGGTGTTTTAGGAAGGCGTGGACGAGTCTTAACTTTTATAAAGAATATCTCTTTGGGTTTGAGACTTTAGTCTTTGCAACTTTACTGATCTTATATATGCACAAACAGCTTGTAACACTCCAAAGACGAAGGAAAACTTGAAATCCCATCATATGACCCCTTTAAGATGTATAATTATTTTTCTTATATGTAACAAGACAGCTTACTGAAGAAAACAAAAAGTTTTTCTGCATTGTAGTAACCAGAAGGTAGCTTCAAACCGTCCTAGCAAGGCACTTAAAACCAGATTGCTCAAGTTTGGTTAATATTGTATGCTAAATGACTACTTGTTTATTTGCTTTAATTATTTTTGCTCTCTCTGTTCATACAGATGTGATGGTTGGAATGGGTTACACCCGTGATGAAATCAAAGATGCCCTGAGTACACAGAAGTACAATGAGATATTTGCCACGTATCTGCTGCTAGGCCGCAAGAATGAGGTGAGATAGGTATTGCCTCTGACCTGAGAACAGCCTGTGTGCTATCCTGTAAGTTTGTAATATCTTATATGTTTCCCATATAGGATGGCACGGAGTCCCGGTCGACCAGCAGTCTGTCTCTTGCACGGGTGCGGCCCAGTCCCATCACGAATGGCACCAGCAAGCACTCCTCCACCTCCTCCTCCAGCTCCACCTCTGCCTCCAGCCACACTAAACCCCAGCGCAGTGCCTCCACCTACCACCGCCAGAGGAGGCACAGCGACTTCTGTGAGTCCCTACACCCCTCATGGATCATTTCATTTTTATAAATAGCCTAGATCAGAGGTCTTCACAGGAGATCCATGGTAGTGCTGCTGGGGTCTGCCAGTTATAGTTTGATATTATTTTTTAGCTTTAACTGATGTATTTAAAAAGTATTACCTGAATGTATTTTAGAATTTTTGTCTAAAAAGTCTTATAAAGATTTTTGTTAATTGTAAGACTTTTATTTTTTTATTCTGTAATTATTATTATTATTATTATTATTATTAATGGTAATAATAATTATTGTTTTTAATATCAATTTATATTAATAATATTTATATTTTATCAACAACAATTATTCTAGACATTTATTAATAATAAAATATTGATCATTAATATCAATTAACAGAAACACAATAGCAATCATAGTTATTATTATTAAAATTACTATTAGTATTCTTATTGCTATTATTATTATAGGTGTTTATTAATAGTAAAATATTAATCATATTAATATCAGTTCATTAATAATAATTACATTATTATGATTATTATTATTATTATTATTAATGGTAATAATAATTATTGTTTTTAATATCAATTTATATTAATAATATTTATATTTTATCATTCATATATGCCAACAATAATTATTATAGACATTTATTAATAATAAAATATTAATCATTAATATCAATTAACAGAAACGGAATAGCAATAATAGTTATTATTATTAAAATTAAAATTACTATTAGTATTCTTATTGCTATTGCTATTATAGGTGTTTATTATTAGTAAAATATTAATCATATTAATATCAGTTTATTAATAATAATTACATTACTATTATTATTATTATTATTATTATTATTGGCATTTAATAACTAAATAAAAAATTATTAATTATATATTTTGATATTAACAATAATAATTAGTAGTAGTAATATTTATTCAGGATGGAACATATTATTATCATTCTATAATTATTCATATCAGTATAATTATTAATATAATTAGTTCATAATTATTAATATTACTAAGAATATTTATTATTATTAATAACAACATGTTTATTTATCGTTAATGTTATTATTATTCTTATTATTAACATTAATTATAATTGTTTTTGATAATGTTTGTCAGGTGGGCCATCAGTGCCAGTAACCCATCCCAAGCGAAGCCCCACCAGTACAGGAGAGGGGGATCTAAAAGAGGAACGTCTGCCCTCGAGGAAGGCCAGCTGCAGTGTGGTGGGCAGTCGCAGCATCCCCCCGTCAAGTCCCATGGTCAGCACAGCCAACAACCCCAACAAAGCTGAGATCCCTGACCGCCGCAAAGACATCAATGCAACAACGGTAAGCAAGCACAGGAAATCATGTACATCCTGTTACAGGAAATATTAATTACAGTATTAATTGTTAAAGAGTTTATTAATGATTGTTCCCAAATTCTTTCTTAGGCCTTTTGCACTTCTTTTGAAGCCATATGATAGATTTATGCAAGGAACCACCTGAAATTTAAGCTGTTAACCTTGCTTACAGCCGTGGCCACCGTTTACTTTCATTCTGTGGAAAAGGGAAGCTGGACTTTCTGCTATAAATAACTTCTTTTGTGTTCCACAGAAGGAAAAAAAACATGCAAGTTTTGAAAGACATAAGTAAATGATGATGAATTTTCATTTTTGGATGCACTATTCCTTTAATAGAGTAGAAAATATAAATCATGCTGATGACAGTTCAAGTGCCATCCATTAAAATGTTACATAACTTCCTGTACACCAAATACATCAATAACAACAGTTTTTCCCCAGGGCTATAATGGGACATGTTCACATTCGTTATCGGCATTCTCTGGTCATAAAGTGATGTTTCCCAAACAGCTTGTCCCTAAAAGAAAATGCATGAATTTCTGAGGACAACTGTGCCAGAAAAGCTGGTTATATTAGGATAGTATGTCTGTGTTTAAATCCATTGTTTTTGTTTTTTAATACCATCTTCCTGTTTCATGCTTTAGAACAACATCCCTGCCAGTGCCATGACCCGCAGAAACACTTATGTGTGTACGGACCGTACGAGCACTGACAGACACTCCTTACTACAGAATGGGAAAGAGAACAGGTAAAACGTGTCTCTGTGTTTTATAACTGTATATGTGCATTGAAGTTTCATAACTGATGCACATGCTGAAGCCGAAAGTAGTTTTTCTGTGTGCTTATTTATTGAGATGGATTTGGTCTGTTATGCTTCAGCAGTGGCAGATGGTGACTGCTTAGCTGTCCTTCTATCACCCTCCTCTCTCTTTCTCCCCCTCCTCGGGGGAGGCCCAAAGACTGGGTGTCATGTGACTTAAAGAGAACGAGAGGAGGCACGTGGATTGTCTGGGTCACAAGGCTTCTTGACTGGTTGACCTAAAGAAGCCTCCCTCCCCTGAGCCCAGCTAGTACAATACACGTGTCCACACACACAGAATCACCATCACCAGAATGTGACGAATACACAGTGAAATCTGAAATGATTTTTATTATTTAATACAGTGTTTTTATTGCTAATACTATAATCAGGGTAATGATTTGAGAGAAAAATAATATTTTAAAATGAATATTAGTCACAAATTTGCATATTTGATTTTTGACTTTGAAATAAAGTAGAATATTTGAACAGAATTTGTTAATTTTACTGTTTAAAATCTTCAAACATAAATTCTGAGATTTTAAATCCCAGACTAGTCTCAAATTTCTTGGACCCCATATACACACACTGAATACACTCAGCCCAGCCAAGCTGTTTCAAACCCCTTCATCACATTAATTTTCTGCCCAGAACTGCAGTGTTTCCGACCAGTGGAAGCTAATATGTGAAACTGTTATAGGAAAGCCTATGTGTGTGTGTAAGGTCCATCAGCGCAGGGTTATTTAGAGCGTTAAGTGAAGTGGCCCGGGGCCAGTGGGCAGACTGAGCCAGCATGTGAGATCTGTTAGATTTATGCCAAAACTGAGCGAGACGGAGGGGACAGAGGCAGTCCGGTGCCAAGAGCGGCACGTCTGCATTGTGAACCCATCTGAACTGAGACATTAGTAGTGCTGGTTGCTATGGAAAGCATCCCTATTCCTATTGCTCATCAAAAGGAGAGGTGTGCTACTGCTTGTCTAAGCGATTCCAAAAGTGTTCAAGGGGTCCTTGGTAGGGATGTAATGATTCAGTCAACTCAGTATGCGAATACAAGTCCAATACTAATTTCACGATACAATTTTCTCACAATTTTTTTTAACAAATGAAATATAAGACAAATTATAAATTAAAAGGTGTTCTTTTATTAATGCTTGGACAAAATGCTGCACATTTCTTTGCGAAAATGAATTTTGTCAAATATCAAAACTAAATTGAAATTTTAAAACAAAACCCAAATCAAATATATAAATGACACAAATAAAAGAAATCTCTTCATATAAACAGGCTTTGCCTGTGCTCTTTCCATTTAAAATTAGAGGCAACCACTGTATTTTAATCACGGTCCAAATAAAGATGCTGCATACATGCAGCATGAGCAATTTTTAATCTAAATTAGATTGTATAATTTCGAAATTTAAAACAAAAACAGAATGGTCTGACTTTAGTTTTATAAAACTATACTACATAAAACATATCTGCATGAAACAACAGTAGACGGGCTGAATGAGATACAAATTCTCTCTGACAGCAGGTGGCACTTATGGAACAGCAGCTATACAGCGTTTCCTTGGTTACCGCTGTAAACAAAGCAGCGCTGCTGTTATGAACTCTACTTTAATATGCATTATATACAGAGGCAAGATGAAAAGAAAATACCATCTAAACTTTTCTAAAGACAGTCAGTTCCCTTAGAGATTCACTCCTATTAACTCCTACCCCCAAATTGTTTTACCCCCACGATTTGTTTAACATCTCAACCAATTTGAATCGTCACATTGATGTAGCAATTTTCAACCAGCTCTGGGTGCATCGTTACATCCCTACTCCTTGGTAACAACACCCTGGTAACCACCCAAAGCTGCTAACCACCACTATGAACACCTTAGTAATCAGTAGCATTGTGGGTGTGAGTTGTGAATCATCATTTTTCTTTGTCGTTTGGCTTTCTCTCCTGTTTCCCTGGTTCGGATTAGTTTAATAAACAGAAAATAAAGAGATTTCTCTAACCTTCTCCATTCTCTGCGTATCTCTGTCTCCAGCATTCAGATGTGCAGTCGTGTGCAAGCTTTTTTCCGCTAAGGGTTCAGTTTTAATTTGCCTCAAGTGGATGTTTCTGAGAACACAAGAGAGCTCATGCCTCAGTGACTCAGCATCCTGCCTCACATTTACGCTCAACTAAACCCAACCAGAGCTGCCTCTCTGAGCCTCGAGGTCTGATATTGGTCTAATCGTATCGCTGCAGAGCTATTACTGTTTAGTTTTGGACTTTGTCTTACGTTTCGTTCAGCGTCACGTTTCGGGGTGTGGAAATGTCGCCACCGGTGTGTAAAACTCTCGGATGTATTTTAAAGATTCTATTCCGCGAACTTTGAATATTTCACATACTTTGAAAATCCAGCGTTTAGTTAATCCTGATGAGCGCTCGTCGTCACATTTTCTGTGTCGTCAAAGTTTCTGTTCACACGACGGCTTTCTTCTTTTGTGAGGGGGTTTGGTGTCACGGCATCTTTGTTTCCAGGCAGAACGTTAAAGAACACGACACACACGTCTCCCGGAAATCCTGTGTAATTCAACCAATCCGATGACCACTTCGAAACTCCTGAAGTGTTTCCACTTTTGTGTGCCATATGCATCAGATGTTCAGCCAGCGGTCTGTGTGCGTGATGTCTGAGCCTGAGACTACAGCCACGATGACTGCTAATAAGCAGGATTAATGACAAACTGTATCACTGCACTGTCAGCTTTACTTAAAGCTAGATTTTTGCATTTTTGCATGTTTGCCTGTGCAAAACTTGCTACCATAATGTTCTGGGTGGTTGTTAGAATCCTACAATGGTTGTTCTGGGTGGGTATCATTCGTGTCCATAGCAAAAGTAATGGCAGACGAGTCGCACCCAGCTTCAGTTCAAGGGAAATTTAGTTTCCATCCATGTTTCTTGTCTCTTTCCTCAGCTCCTTGTCACATCGATTACCTCCAGCATCCCCGTCCACCCACAGCATCTCTGGGGCCGGGGCCTCCAGCTCCACATCTTCTGAGCGTTCTCGGTTGACGAGGGGCTCTACCATCCGCAGCACCTTCCACGGGGGCCAGCTCCGGGACCACCGGCCTCCCACCCACGCACCCCCCACCTCACCCACCCTCTCCCATGAAGCCAGCCCTCTGCCGCACTCCCGTAGCCGTGCCACCACAAACCTGTTCACTAAGCTCACCTCAAAACTTACCCGCAGGTAAGAAGAGAGCGACGGTTTCATCTTGTAAACCAGAATGACTTTAAGAATACTATAGAATATTATAGATCTAAAAAAATCAAGTTCCACATCATCAGTTTGTTCTTTCCAAATATTCCAGCTAATAGAGTTAGCATTGTGCTGTCTGAGGAGGTTTAAGGCCTGTTCACCCTGGAGAGAACGATGACTATAAACATAACTATAACGTTATAAATGCAAAGTTCTGTCATGAAACTCTAGATGGCGCAGGTTCTAACTAATCACATTGTGCAGCTGATTGGTTTCTTTTCACATCATCAGCCAATGAGCTTGCTGCATGACATTCAAATACTTGGCTAGCGCTTGCTGTAGCAGTACGCTTCAGAACCCTTCACCTTCCCCAGCTCCACCTGTATAGATTTACTATGGGGTAATTTCATGTATGTTATATATGGGGGTTATTTTATATATGTTATATGTGCAGCAGCAGTATTTATTACATACAGCAGCATGTATTGGCAGTTGCAAGCCTCGGTACTTAATCTGCTGCAGCAGCAGCAGCGTAGCAGATCTATTCTGCCAAGACCAAACACATTAACATTGCCATGTATATTACCATGCTAAACTCTGCGAGAGTTGTCATGACAGAACTATATTAACGTCCACACAAATGGATGATAACTATAAATATAACTATAACAATAACTATATTAGAATCCATCCCAAGAACCATAAATATAAAGATAACTATAAAAATAAATATATTAACATCCACACCAATGAACAATATATTAATGTCCACAGCAATGGACGGTGACTATAATGATAACTACACTAACATCCACACCAAGAGACAATAACTCTAACGATCATAATATTAGTGTCTACTCCAATGGAAGATAACTATTGAGAATTACATTAGCGTCCATACCAACAGACAATAACTATAACGATCACAATTTCCTCCTGACTACCAGGGAAAAAATTGTGAATTTCATGTCATTACATTGTTTAGAGCACAAGAAAAAATGACATTTTTGAAAAATAATTTTAATGTTCTCTATAGAGGACACCAGGATTCAGTCTTTAAAAAAATAAAAAGTCTTGAATAGACATGAAAAGGCAAAAACAACAGCATCCACACCAAGTATATTAACTAAATTGGCGTCTAAACCAACGGACAATAATTATAAAAACTATATTAGTGTCCATAAAAACAGACAATAACATGTCAGGTGGATTCTGATTGGCTGTGTGAGTTTTTAATTGTTCATCAGCTAGAAAAAACGTTCTGAAAGTGTTTCCAATGATATCATTCCTCTATGTCTCTATTCTCTCCGAATTAGAAGAAAATTTTTATAACTTTCTAGTTATAGTTATCTGTATAGTTATCGTCTTTGACGTGACCGGCCCATTAGCTGCATAATATCAGAATGACAGAGGCTCCACTGCTGGAGCCAATCAGTTTACAAAGTCATCTTTCATTTGGTTTGGTGCCCATTGTCCTGTGGAATCTGAGGAGGTAATGAAGTTAGATATGGGTGCTTTTGGAGTCTGTAATGTAATTGAGATGTTCAGTAGCGTGTAGGAACGCTGATGGGGTGCTTTGCTCTTCAGCATCCTCAGTGAAATTGTTTATGTGCCTCTCTGGGCTGAAAGCCAGAAAGAAGGACTTTTGCAGGGATACGCAACTAGAAGCTCTTTATTAGATTAGAGCAACACTTCCATCTCTTAAAAGAAACTTCCCAATTAGATTAACCTATCTAGGGTGACATCCAATGGATAAAGTCCTTTTTCCGCATAAGTTTGCATATGTACTCTCTGCATTAACTCTTCCTCAAGCCTCCTCTGTTATTAACCGACAGCTTCAGGCACCTGCTCCCCCTCGTGTCCCTCTATCTTTTGGTCTTGGCTGTTGTTGGGTGCTCAGTGTTTCTATTTTGTTTATTTGTTTCTTTGCTTTTTTTCCTTGCTGCAATCTTATTTCTCTCTTGATCTTCCTGTTCCCCTCCTTCTTTCTGTCTACCAAACTGTCCCTCTCTTCACTGTCCTTTTTCCTTCCCTTCATCAACTCTTAGGGTCAATCTTGACCCCTCTAAGCGCCAGAGCTCAAACAAGTCAGTCTCGGGCTGCACTCTGCCACAGGGATCAAAAACAGTTAGTAAGTTTTCTTCCTGTTTGTGGCCTTTTTCCATCTCTCAGTCTGTCAAAATACTCACAGTCTCACCGCTCTCTTTGGCACATGTGTTGGCGCTGGGTGTCAGAGCGCCTCCTTGAGCTTGTACACATATTATTTTGTTGCATTTTAAAGGGATCATTTTCTCAAAAATTTACATTTTGGATAATCATCAGACTCACCCTCATGTCATTCCAAACCTGTATGGTTTTCTTTCTTCTGGAATACGTGTGAGATGTCAGGCTCCAAAAAAAATTGCCATATGACTCATATGCTATGTAAAGTGCAAAAGTCTAGTTTTAGAAGTTAAAATCCCATTCATTTTCACCATAGAGGTATTGCTTTGAACCATAACTTCTAAACCTTTCAAGACAGACCTACTGTGAGCTACAAGGTTGTTAATTGAAAGTATATGCTTCTGCTGAAGCCACCATTCTGCATTAACCTATGTATTAAATAGTCAGATTTACCAGCAGAATTCCTGATTTTAAAAACTGCATTACCCATGATTCTGCAAAGAAATCTCCACCAAACTGAGAATCTCTGCAAATTGCACCAAAAGAACTCTTTAGCATCCACATTCCTCAATCCTCTCCCTAAGTACACATTCTTCTACCTTTGTCTTTTTGTGCACTTTTTAAGTATTTTTTTACTTTAAATAAAACTTTGTAACATTAAGGGTTAGTTCACCCAAAAATGAAAATTCTGTCATTTAATTACTCACCCTCATGTCATTCCAAACCCGTAAGACATTTGTTCATCTTCAGAACACAAATTAAGATATTTTTGATGAAATCCAAGAGCTTTCTGTCCCTGCATAGTCAGCAACGCAACTGAAACATTCAAGGCCACAGTTAATCGTCTCTATATTCTGGTTTAAATAAGTCTGGGCAAAAAAATTGCAAGCCATCCTCTCTGTCAAAATCTTCTAACATGTTACGTAGGCTGTTTTATATATAGCGTGAGTCTTCCTCTGCTTGTAAACAAGGTGCCATGTATACGGATTCTATGTCAGAATGCCAGCAGCACCACACCTATGCGTTGTGGTGCTCTGACCTGAATGCATGTCAAAGACTGAAACAGAAGAGAAGAAATTGATGAGTAAAGATAATTTAGTTTTCTTTGCACACAAAGTATTGTCGTAGCTTTATAAAATCACGGTTGAAACACTGATGTCACATGGACTATTTTAATGATGTCCTTACTACCTTTCTGGGTCTTGAACGTGTCAGTTGCATTGCTGTCTATGCAGGGTCAGAAAGATCTCGGATTTCCTCAAAAATATCTTAATTTGTGTGCCGAAGATGAACGAAGTTCTTATGGGTTTGGAACGACGCGAGGGTGAATAATTAATGACAGAATTTTCATTTTTGGGTGAACTATCCCTTTAATTCATGTTGTGTAATGTTTTTTTAATGAAGACTTTAAAAGTCCCTATGGGAAAAAGTAAATGGAAAAACATTTTCAGAACCAAGGACACCGAAAAAGTGCACAGGAACAGCTATGCTCTATTTTAAGTCTTCTGAAATCATACGATTGCTTAAGGTGTTACTCGCTGAAAACTTCCTATTTGCTGTGACTCTTAAATTGCATTTATTTCGAATATGGTATGACAAGACATGTCGTGCAAGGTCTTGCCACAACATATATGAATCAAATAAGTTTTTAGAGTGACAGCGAAGAGGTAGACTTGTATACAGGTCTTGCTTGTGATAAGAAGAAAAGAATTATGTTTGAAACAACATGAGGGTGACAGAAAATGGATTTGGGGGGGGAGTATAGGCAAACATTATTTTGGTTATTGTTAATGTATTTTGTGAAACTAAATCTTTGCAGATATTTTAATACTTGAAAAAGTCTTGTATTTGTATTTGCTCAAGAGATCTTTTACACCAGCACCATCCATGTCCTACTTTTTTCATGCACTCATTCATGCATTACTCTCACCTTTTACTCATACACAGGAATGGCACTTAGCTTGGTCCGAGGAAAACTGTGTGTCTTTATCAGGTTTCTAGTGATTATAGTGACTTAACACAATTTTAAAAAATGCAGAAGCAGCCATTTAAATTTTAAATTTGCCATTTTCATCTGGACTGTTCTATCACAAAAGCCTAATTTTGGACCAGCAGAGCAGGGGTTTCCTGTCTCCACTTTAAACCCAGATTAGTTATGTAACATGTATTTCATCCTCTCATGCCAAATCCCACTCTCACCGTTGGCCAAGCTCATTTGCCTCCCCTGCTTACCACGTAATTTTTCTGTCCAGATTTACACCCAACAGAGAGCCCTCCATTTTCACTGTAATGTTTGAGGAAGAAGCCCCTGTACTGTCCCTTTAAGAGGGAATCCACTGGCCACCTCATTTGCTACATCATGTGAATGGAAAGTTTCACAAGCTCTCATAAAAGCAGCCTTGATCCATAGCGCCCTCATGTGGATAACAGTCAACTAGCATGTTCTTTGTTTAAAGCTATATTAATAACTGCTAATATTGTTCTAACATCTCATGTAGAATAGTAGATTAATAAACTTAAAAGCATATTACCAGACACACAAGAAATACATTTATTTAGATGGAGCTTTTAAGGATACAATTGTGAATGTTTCTTTCATTTGTGTTAAACAGACATAAAGTAATATGTGGTGACATCTGAAAAATGTAATTAATATATTTAATACATAATCCTACCCTGTAAATCCATCACTGTTGTCATTTTCTTTTGTTGTCAGTGGTGATTATTGTGGATTGCTGAAGGTGACGTCAATGTAACAGTCTGTGGTGTTAGATGTAAACTCTTGCGATTGGTTGTTTGTGGAGGGTGGGATGAAGAATAATTGTCGCTCTGTTGGCTGGTTGATTCCTAACATGAACCTTTGTCTTCCTCTTGAGGGTCACAGACGAACCTGAGAGAGTCTGCAGATCTCCGGTCACAAGGTGAGTGTGTCCATATTCTTTTTAATACACAAAAATGACTGAGGAAGTAACATAAGCCATCCATCCTCCAATTCTGCACCATGTTCTTCATTGCAGAAAACAAGCAAACAGCTCAAACAGAAGAAAGACAGAAAATAGACAGAGCTAAATGAACAATAATAGCATGAAACGATCATCCAGATAGATGATTTAATGTTATTTGCTCAGAAAACAAAAAACAAAAAACTTCCTCATACGATTTTAACTCTCTGTTACTTCTCCTTAGCTACAGATACAACTACAAAAAGTCAGGCTAAAAAATACAGGTAATTTCTAGCATGTGATCCGTGCCATGGCAGATCAGACTGATCAGAATGTGACTGCATTTTGTTAATTATATAGAACTGTGTACTGTGTGCATCAAAACTAGCTTAGATGTAGATTTTGTTTAGATCCGTACTTGTCCTTCCCTTTACCTTTTCCATATTCACTGACAGTGGCTGTCTGTTGCATTTAGAAAGTCACATTTCAGTTTTTTAACATGGATGTTTGAATGACATTTTTAATTATTAATCTCAAAATATTTTTGTTAAAAGTTGCTAAGTGTATGTACTTTGAAGTGTATGTACATTCAGTTGAGATTTACATTTAGGAAAAGTGTGTGTAGTGCATGACAGGTGATGTATGGCTGCACAGGAATCTCTTCTGAGTTTTGTTCATTTCAGCATAAACATACAGTAGTGCTCTACCCAATATTTTTGCTTGATTATTATATTTTATCCCTATATTTGTATGCGCCCATTAATTTAAGTATGAATGTTTTTATACACTACTGCTCAAAGGTTTGGGGTCAGTAAGATTTTTATTTTTAAAAAAAAAGAAGGAAAGTAATTGCCTACTTTTATTCAGCAAGGATGCATAAATTGATTAAAAGTCACTAAAAAATATTTGTAATGTCTTAAAATGAAATTAAGATGAAATTTCCTATTTCAAATAAATGAATCAATTTTATATTCAATATAAATTTATATTATATTCTTTGGTTACTTAAGCAGCAAATCAGCATGTTAGAATGATTACTCAAAAAATCATGTGACACTGAAGCCTGAAGTAATGGCTGCTGAAAATTCAGCTTTACCATCACAGGAATAAATTACATTTTAAAATAGATTTAAAAAAGAAAAAGACAATGGATATTAAAATTGTAATTATAGTTCACAGTATTACTGTATTTTTGATCAAATACATGCAGCCTCGGTGAGACTTCTGGTGAGACTTCTTTCAAAAACATTAAAAATGCATATATAACAGCCCCAAAACTTTTAAATGGCAGTGTATGTCTTGACATTTTTTTTTTTTAATTAATGGCATTCACATTTTATTCAGGCCTTCCAAAATGTTCTCCAGCTTTTTCTGATAGTCACACTGAATTTAAATAATGCTCAGATTGTAACTATTTTTGAAAATGGTTTTATTATCCTGAAGAACTCCAGTGTCTCCTGACAGGTAACAGGTTTTAGTGTTTATCTGAACATTTCCTCTCTTTTTGATTGTAGAAGGGTTTCAGACTTTTTAGGATATTTATTTCAGGCTATTTAGTTATGATTTTGTTGGTAACACTTTACCACAGGGTTCAGTTAACATTAGTTAACACATTACATATCATAAACTAACAATAAACAATATGTTTAAAGCAATTATTAATCTAGATTTATGTTCATTTGTATGTTATGTTAGATATATGTTAGATGTTAATTAGTTTAAATGTAATATGAACTGACATGAATTATCAATAAACAATAGTGTATATTGAAAATGAACATTAATCTAGATTATTAAATGTAAAAGAAAAAAGTTGGTTCTTGTTAGCTGATGTTGCCCGATGCTCTACCTAATGTAAACAAATAGAACTTTACTATAAAGTGTTACCTTTTTAAATAATATTACAGACTAGTAGTCCACAGAGTTTAGTAGTCAGTCTCTGTGAAGTGTAATTTTTTTACTCTTACATATTTCTAATATATTTCTCTCTTGTCCCCCCACCCCCCCATCCGCACATTCACGTCACCGCCCACCCCTCCCCCATTTCACCTCCTCCTCCCTCCACAGTCGCTATCTATCTGGGTATCAAAAAGCGACAGAGCCCCGGACCCCCCGATGCGGCTGGGATGTGAAGGTGCGGAGCCCGCGGGACCCGGCCGAAGTGGTTTTGGCTCTGCGGGAGGCGGCGCAGGGCTGCGGTTGCCAGGTCCACCAGGCCGGGCCCTTCCTCCTCTCCTGCACTCACGGAGCCGCCGGCTCCCGCGTTGCCTTCGAAGCGGAGGTGTGCCAGCTGCCCAACGGCCCCGCCGAGACAAGCGGTGTTCGATTCAAGCGCCTGTGGGGGGCACCGCTTGCCTTTCGGGACATCGCCACCAAAGTGTCCAAAGAACTCGAACTCTGAGGGCAAGAGGGGGTGGAGGGCAGGGACAAAAGCATGGGACAGAAAGATGGGATGAGTAGATGTAGCCCCGCCCACACCCCCGCCCCCTCTAAGCCTACAAAGACTGGCACACATACATTGAGAACTGGGCACCTGCTCACACAAAAGCCCTGCTGAAGGAACTCCCTTTACCAGGCCTGTTTTACCGCTGATTTTACCTGGTTATCTTAGCCATGTTGTTTTTTTAACACCCATTTTTTGTCACGTGGTCACTCTATACATTGTCATTCCTTTTTAACTGCTGCTATTTAACTCATTTTTTGATTTCTAACCTTCCGCTGTGCCGGCGAGAAGAGTATGTTTAATTTTATCCTTGTTTAAATAACCATATTCACAAAAAACACGTGTGAATGCCACACCATTTCGAAGCGTAGACAACATGCGGAGCCGCTGATAATGCAAGTGCTGAAAGTGATAGCGTTTTCTCCTCATTTTTTTAATGATCTTGTTGGTTGTCAAACTTGCCAGTGATGCAGGTTGAGTAGGTGATGTCTGCTTTCCTGAGCCTCCTTGTTTTTAGATTCATCATATTACATGGTCACACCGTAGCACTTTAGGGGTGAGTGAGCAACATCACCTGTTTAAAAGCAGTTCTCCCTTCAAATGGTGCAATTTATCCCGTTGAGCCAAGTCGAGACACAATGCTCTTTGTGTTGCTCTTGTACGTGTTACGCTGATGAGAAACCTCTGTTATCTTGCCGGAAGTGCACTCTGCTGAATGGCCACAAATAGACTGTTGACTTTGTTTATCTCTGATTTGACATTGTAAGTCCTCATCGTCAAGATTGGAATATGTCTGAACAATATCCAAAGGGGCAAGGCAGAGAGATAATCCAGGAAACTCTGTAGTCCAGTGTGCTGTGTGGTGTAAGAGTCCATGTGATGAGTGGGTGACCTCTGGTGGTGATTGTCCGGAAGAGCATGGACCAGATTTGTGACAGCAGTACTATTAGCAGTGGTGGAAAGAGTACTGAAAATTTGTACTTAAGAACAAGTACTGTTACATTGCTGAAATAATACTCAATTACAAGTAAAAGTACTGGTGTCCAAACAGTACTTAAGTAAAAGTACAAAGTACTCTTCTCAAAAACTACTCAGAGTACTAGTTACTTTTTAGCGGCAATATTTAATGAATTACCAAAAAATATTAATTCATTTCTTCGCTTCTGGGTCCTAATGCTCTTCCAGATGCCCCAAGAAAAGAACAAACTGTGCTAATATACACCCACGACGTCATGTAATACTGAAAAATTATAACCCTAACCTTGTCTCCATACTGAAAACCGAGATGGCCAGACAGTGATTCAGCTAAAATATTAGTGTCTGAGACACTGTGAGCACGGAGACTGTAGTGTGCACAGCAAATTTTTAAATGCTTAGCTTAAATATGTAATATTAATTAAATAGTGCTCATAAATGGCTGTTGAGATAGTATTCTCAAGTGAAATGAGTAGAGACATGGACCCAGAAACAGCAGTCCTTAGATCACGACTTAACAAGAGGATTCTCCCCAAGCCTTCAAACTGACGTCATCAGAGCAAGAACGCCAGTCCAGAGCGGAAGCGAACTTTCAGTTTTTGATTAAAGATTACGACGGCGGACTATTTTTTTCTCGGTGTATTGATTTGCACGGTTTAATTATTCAACACAAGACTAGTCATGTGCATTAAAAAAAACGCAAGTAGGGTCATTTTTGATTTCATGACGACTTCATGACTGCAATCATTTTCAATACCACTGGCAAAATTACCACATACTGTATACTGCCATATAGATATTTTAATATTTCAAATTGTTTTGTCCATCCATTTTTTCAAGGCAAGCATTATTTCAAGCTTTGAGTGGTTTAATCCAAGTCTTCTAAAAAAGACACATTTGCTTTAAATGATGAACAGATTTTAATATAGGCTTTTATTTACATAGCCTACATATAAACATTGTTTAATTACCATTACAAAAATCTCAATCTTAAACATTTGCTCATTCTGTGTATTTGTATCTTTGATTTCAAATTTGATGTCAAACTGAACTGAATTTACAAAAGACAAGTACACAGTCAGTAATAAAATTATAAAACAAATTATCTCAATTTAGTTGAGATATTGGAAATATGACAAGACTGAATTTTTATAAGCAGTGATTTAAGAGCCATATGTTATTTATTTAGATAAATGGGACAACAAATGGCTTTGACCTGTAAGGTCTGTACAATGTAGTGATGCAGTTAGACAGACTAGGATATTTATATGTACAAATCATACAAATATCCCATTCCGAAACATTTCTTGCATAAACTTAAATTGTAAAGAAATTAAAGTTCCATCTTTCATATTGAAAGACTTTCTGGTACATTTCACTTACAGCCAATACAATTTGCAGTAGCATTTTCATCGGTCAGGCGTGGATCTATTCTGAATGATAACTTTTGACAAAGTTTAATCTATGAGCAAAGAGAAATAATTTCTACTATAAAAGCATGGAGAGATCGTGATAGCACAAAGTCTGAGTGCGCACAAGCAATATCGGAGTGAAAGGACCTTCATACTGAATCACTCCAGACTAGGGGTCTCCAACCTCATCTCATTCAAGAGCTACTTTTTAAAAAACTAAAAGTGGCTGAAATTGTTTTTTTGTTTTGTTTTTTTAGGTATACCCTACAGACCTAACAAATGATCTAAAGGTATGGAATGAAAAAAATAAAATAAATCGAACATCTGCAACGTGTCATTAATCAGTTGCGAGAAGAGAACATGAATCTAAAAAAACAGAACGAGTGGCTGAAAAATGAAATACTTGAAAGTAAGTACTGTACTATTTGTGTGTGTGTGTGTGTGTGCATACACGTCTACTGTATTTATCAAAACCTATTCACATTTAATTTTACTTTCACAGAAATCCCACCTCTTCTTCAGGCTACAGAGCACTTGCGGAGGTTAGAATTGTTTACAAAATCAAAGCACATTTATGCTTTAATAATATTTACTAATGACAGTGCTCCACATTTCCTTGCCTTTTTAAACATTTTAAGACCTTTAAAGTTTTTTGGTTGCTCAGTAGTAATATTTCTGCCTATTTCCCAGCCAACATTCTATCATGGGGCCCATGTGGGCCCCATACGGGCTGTAAATATGGGCCCTACATGGGTTTGTCCATGGGTTCCAAGTGGGCCCCATCTGAATTAGCCCATATGAATCTCATATGGGGCCTGACTGGGGCTAATGTGGGGCCCAACTGGGCAACACATAATAAGACCCATATTGGTCCCACTTATGAAGCACATGTGGGATATACTAGGGCCCGGTATGGGTACTGGACTGGCCCCACATAGT
>JAFVLL020031337.1:0-14135 GCA_021397915.2 Tor tambroides
CTTCAGTGTCACATGATCTTCAGAAATCATTCTAATATGCTGATTTGATTAGATTATTATCAATGTTGAAAACAGTTGATATTTTTTTTGAAACTGTGATGCATTTGATTTTTCAGGATTCACAGATGAATAGAAAGCTCAAAAGAACAGCATTTATTTGAAATAGAAATCTTTTGTCACATTATGAATGTCTTCACTGTGCGTCCTCGCTGAATAGAAGCATGGTTTGTGTGTACAGTAATGTTTATTCTCTCTCTCTGTCTCTCAGTGTGTATCAGGTGGTTGTTGAGGAGGAGCGTCCTCGAAGGGCTCGAGGAGGAGAAGCGGAGATCCTGCGCTGTTATCCTCTGCCGGTTCACTATCATAACGCCAGCGGGCTGAACTCACGGTACTACTACAGCGCTGAGTTCCCCTCCGCAGGCGTCTCGTCTCCGCAGCCCTTCACCATCGGAGACAACCGAACCTACGGCGGATACTGGAACGCTCCGCTGCTGCCTCACAAGAGCTACAGCATCTACTACCAGGCCGTCAGCGCCGCCAACGGGGTACATGCCTTCATCCATCAGTCTGAACCAATCCAGTCTGACTCCAGATTCAGGATGCTCTGTTTAAATCAGGGTTATGATACAATGGTGGCCAAAATGATCAGAACACTAGTATTTTCAGCAGCTAAAAATGGTTTTAAGTCAGTTATTTCTATCTTGTGTCAGTAGGAAGTATCAGTTTACATTTCCAAACATTGATTTAGCCATTAATTGTAATCAGTGAGATTTTTGAGATCTGATCTGATCATCATCCAGTCTGTCTGGAATGACATGAAGAAACAGAACAAACTGAGACAGACTCCTGCAAAGCTACAGTACTGTTAAAAGTTTAGGCATCTGTGTAAAAATGCTGTAAAATAAGGATGCTGTCAACAATAATGCACAAATAGATCAGTTAACTTCTATGAACTAAACTAAATCAACATTTGTTGTGAGCATGCTTTGTGTTTAAAGCAGCTTTTGTCCTCGGTGCACTTGCTCATAGTTTTTCAGGAGCTTTGCAGGAGGTTTCTTGAAGCATCAGTTCTTCTGGATTTAGTCTGTCTCAGTTTGTTCTGTTTCTTCATGTCATTCCAGACAGACTGATGATGATCAGATCAGATCTCAAACATCTCACTGGATTATTACAATTAATGGCAAAATCAATGTTTAGAAATGTAAACTGGTATTTCCTACTGACACAAGATAGAAATAACTGACTTAAACCCATCTTTGGCTGCTGATAACACTAGTTTTCTAATAATTTTGGCCACCACTGTAGTAAACTAAAACAATATTAAAAATCATTAGTTGAAATAAAATAAACATTAAATGAAATAAATAAAATATAAAAAAAAACTAAATATAAATTTCAGTTAGTTGCACACTGCAAAAAATTATAATAATAAAAAAATAATGATATATATAAATATGTATGTGTGTGTATATATATATATATATATATATATATATATATATACACACACACACACACACACACACATATTTTCTTTCTGAGTATTTTTATGTTCTCCAGTACAAATATGCAAACATTTTTAAATTAAGATACATTTATTTGAGAATAAAAATGACTTAGAAAAAAAAATGATCAAAATTATGTTAGTTTTTGCTTAAAACAAGAATAAAAATCTGTCAGTGGGGTAAGAAAATTAATCTTGATTCAATGGGAAAACAAGATTTCTTTTCTTGCTTCATTGTAAGATATTTTTTTCTCATTTTAATAATTTTATTTTTATTTTTTAGAAAACAAGACTTAATATTTTCAGTCATTTTGCTTCTCCAGTAAATGTGTCTTGATTTCAGAATGTTCAGATATTTGCACTGGCATTGCAATTTTAATTTTAATTTAGCTTGATGTACTAAAAACAACTAAATCAAAAACTGAAATAATGTATAAAAATTATAAAGATATATTTAAAAAAAAAAACACTAAAAATGACAGAAAACAACAACAACAAAATGACAAAAATTTAACAAAGTAATTTTCCATTTACATTATGCGACCAGTTTATAAAAAGTAAGATGCATGTAAACAGAGGTCCTGTTATGAAGGGCTGTGGTGAACATATACAGTAGGAATATTTGAATTCAAGTGTTTAGGTGCTTAACTTTTTCCTATCGATTGGATTATTTCAGGTCTTGAAATTGCATTCAGGTGGAGCTCTATCATATCGACTGATGTGTTTACATGAAGGCTTTTCAATACAATTATGGATTATTTGAGTGCATGTAAATGTAGCTACTGTAAGAGGAAACGGAGCTCAGAATGAGGTTGCATTTCCTAAGAAAGTTACCAGATGTATTTATTTATTTACATGCCAAAACTGGTTTTACTTGCATTTGGCACTTATTCACTGCAAAATAAATAAATAAATAAAAGGTTTTTTCATCAGTATTTCTGTCTTGTTTTCCAGCACTAAATATCCTTAAATCAAAATGCATTGACTGGAGAAGCGAACGACTTAATGATATCAAATCTTGCCTTCTGAGAAATTTATGCTTAAAACCAGAATAATATTTGCCAGTTGGGTCAGAAAAATTCATTTGTTTTCCCTTTGAGTTAAGCTGATATTTCTGATCCCACTGGTAGATATTTGCTCTTGTTTTAAGCATAACTTCATTTTGATGCATTTTTCAGATCTTAAGTCATTTTGCTTCTCCAGTAAATGCATCTTGATTTAAGGATATTTAGATATTTGTGCTGGAAAGCTAGACCAAATACTGCATACTGAAATCATTTTTGCAGTGTTGAATGATAATGTCGGACGCTGTGGGAGCGTCAGACAGAGCTTGAGAGTCATGACAGCGTCAAGCGCTTCAGATATTCACGCGTCGAGTGGCTCTCGACGGCCGAGTCGATGAGGAAGGTAATTTTGGGTAAGAAAGAGAGCGGAGGTGAAGAGAGTCCCTCCGGACATCTCGACCTCGACCCACGTCTTCAAAAACACACAGAAGAGGCCGTCAGGGAACAGGTGCCGCTCAGAAAGCACTCGGAGTATTAGACCGATGTTTCTGGAAGGCTTTTGAGTGTCACGCGTGATGCTGGCATTAACTCGCTTTGACTTAAAGGAGCCATCGGATGCCCATTTTCCACAAGTTGATAGAAATCTTTAGGGTCTTAATGAAAAGTCAATAACACACTTTGATTAAAATTTCTCAATGGTAGTGTAAAACAACTCTCTTATTACCCTGTCAAAAACAGCTCTGTTCACAGCGAGCCGTTTCGGTGCATGTCCCTTTAAATGCTAATGAGCTCTGCTGACCCCGCCCCTCTATTCCGTAGGGTGCACTGCAAAAAATGATCTTCTTTCTTAGTATTTTTGTCTTGTTTTCTGGTACAAATATCTAAACATTCTTGAATGAAGATGCATTTACTTAAAAGGTAAAACGACTTAAGATTTTAAGTCTTGTTTTGCAAAAAAAAAAAAAAAGGAAGATTTTTTGTTAGTTTTTGCTTAAAACGAGCAAAAATATCTGCCAGTGGGGTAAGAAAAATAATCTTGTTTAGCCTTTGAATTAAGATTACTTTTCTTACCCCATTGGCAGATATTTTTGCTCGTTTGAAGCAAAAACTAACAAAATTTTGATCAAAATTTTAGAAAACAAGACTTAAAATATTAAGTAATTTTCCCTGTCGAGTAAATGCATCTTGATTCAAGAATGTTTAGATAATAGTACAATAAAACAAGACAAAAATACTATGTGAGAAAATCATTTTTTTTGCAGTGTGATGAGCCGTTTTCTGAGAGACTCTCAACTTTAGCCGCATTTAGCCGCGGAACTTGCTAACTAGCACGTTATTAGGAAAGGCGATTTGCAAAGATTCATAAAAAAAACATATACATAAACACATTTAGGAAGATCGGGGGGTGCATTCCCTTCAAAAACAAAGCATAAACAAAGAGCGGCCTGGGTTTGTGTGACATCACACAGCCAAGAATCTGAGATCGGCTTGATTTGACAAAGGGGTTATCATTTATCGGGATTTAAAAAAAAAAAAGTACTGGATGGATTTTATCATTATAGGGCGGTTGTGTCCACACACTGCCAACACACATTTCAGTTCAAACAACATGTAAAAGTGAATTTAGCATCCGATGACCCCTTTAATGCATCGCGCTCTCTCACCTCTCACTGTGCTTTTAAAGAAATCACGGCGTTCGGATTGACAGTCGTGCTGCTGTAAAAGGCCGAGGAAGAGCTGGCGGCTGTAATTGATGTCCTAATTGACTGAGGATCTGTGTTTTAGCCTGCCTGATGGATGTGGACAGGCACTTACCAAGACGGCCCTCGTGTCTGTCTATTCAAGAGCTGTAATTCATTAAATCAGGCCTTTCAGTGCCGTCAGGATGTGCTGCTAAATGCACTTTTGTGTTTGCTTTTCTTTATAATAGCAGGACGAGTGTTTGTTTATGTTGTCGTGAGTCTCGTTCAGCAGGTCAAAGGTCGTTCTTAGGCTCTAATGGACGGCTGGAGGTGGAAGTGTGTGTTTAAATGCCACCGTACATTGTAAGACAAGCTGAAGATTAGATACACTCAAGAATTGCTGGGAAACAGAAAAGTTGCTGAGAGGTTCAGGGCTGTTGTGAAAAAATAAATAAATCCTCTTCTTAATGAGTGTTTGTGTCTAATTTTCCAGTTAAAGCATCTAAAATTCCTTATGAGAAGATCAATTGACTGCATAAGATATTAAGCCTAGTTTTCAGAGAATGTATCTTTTTTTAAGTGCTTTTTTTTTCGACTTTTTTTTAATACTTAAAACAAGTGAACAAATCTGCCAGTGCAGTTAGACAAAATACACTTGCATTAAAGATACAGGCTGTGAAAACAACTCTTAATGTGCTATGCAGTTTTACTTCTCAAGTAAATTTGTTTTTATTTTTTCATGCATTTTTAGATATTTTGTGGGAAATTAATTAAAATTAATTAATAAAATATATATATATATATATATATATATATATATATATATATATATTTGCAGGTTGTATGTGATTTATGTGATATTTCTAGGATGTTAAGGTTCCTAGGCAGTCGCTAGGGCATTGTTACACTGTTGCACAGGTTATGGTGGTTGCTAGGGTGTTGCTAGGTTGTTCTGAACGGGTGCTAGGGTGTTCCACAGGTTCTGGTGGTTGCTAGGGTGTTGCTAGGTTGTTCTGAATGGGTGCTAGGGTGTTCCACAGGTTCTGGTGGTTGCTAGGTTGTTCTGAACGGGTGCTAGGGTGTTCCACAGGTTCTGGTGGTTGCTAGGGTGTTGCTAGGTTGTTCTGAATGGGTGCTAGGGTGTTCCACAGGTTCTGGTGGTTGCTAAGGTGTTGCTAGGTTGTTCTGGATGCATGCTAGGCAGTTGCTAGGGGATTGGGATAGGGTGCTGTTAGGGCATTGTTGGACTGTTGCACAGGTTCTGTGGTTGCTAGGTTGTTCTTGGTGGGTGCTAGGGTGTTGTTAGGGCATTATTAGGCTGTTGCACAGGTTCTGTGGTTGCTAGGGTGTTGCTAGGTTGTTATGGATGGGTGCTAGACTGTTACACAGGTTCTGGGGGTTGCTAGGTTGTTTTGGATGGTTACTGGGCAGTTGTCAGGAGATTGTTAGGCTGTTGCGCAGGTTCTTGTGGTTGCTAGGGCGTTGCTAAGTTGTTCTGGATGGATACTGGGCAGTTGCGAGGCCATTGCTAAATTGTTGCACAGGTTCTGGTGGTGCTAGGGCGTTGCTAGGGCATTGCCAAACTGTTCTGAGTGGTTACTATTGTGTTGCTAGGTGGTTCCTGGGCTGTTTAGAAAGACCTAAAGGATGGTGGTAATTTTAACAGACGTAGTTTGAAAGCTCTAGCAAGAGTTTCAGTCTTTTGAAACGCTGTTTATGTGCAATAACAGTATGCTGGCTTTGATAAACTGACAGAACTAGAAAGCACAGCAGTTGGCATATTAAAAAGAACAGCAGTAATAAAGCAGAACACGGTGCTTTGTTGTTGGTGTTTGTGTAGCTGAAGACTGATGTCAGACGTTAGTTTGATTACAGGCGCTAAAGCGAGTCGTGCTCCAGGTGCTCGTACTGAACGCTCACATACAGCATTCGGCTGAAATGCACTTTTAATGTCACAGCTGCTTAGCAGGCATAGAAAATATATCAGCATATACATTACTGGAGTCAAGCAGCAGCAGAACCAGTTACTGGACTGTTTTCATTCTGCTGACAAGAGTAAAGTGTTATTTACTCCTGTAGAAAACACTGGAGCCACTGGAACTTCATCAGTGAACGTCACGGATGACTGATGCACACAATACACTTACACTGTACGACTATCAACAGATTATTAGGAGAATTTAATTTATTCATTAATAATAATAATAATAATAATAATAATAGCATTATAGTTAATACTATGATCATTAAAATAAATGTTTATTATTATTATTATTATTATTATTATTTCATTTTTTCACTACTGTAAAAACTCTGGAAAGGTTCTATTATTATTATTATTATTATTATTATTATTATTCATGTTGTTGTTGTTGTTGTTGTTGCCACAAATAATAATGCTAATACTAATACTACTAATTATTATTATTATTATTATTATTATTATTGGTAGTAGTAGTATTGTTGTTACCATTAATAATAATTATAATATTAATACATTTATTATTATTATTATTATTATTATTATTGTTTAATTTATATGGAACCTTTCCAGAGCTCTAAAATGTTTTATAGTAGTGGAAAAAAAATAACACAGAAAATGTACAGTCAATGGGAAAGTGCATATTTACACAATTAAGCATATATAATAATATAAACTCAATTAAGAATATAATTTAATATTCAAAACAGTTTGCCATTATTGAAGATTTTTTTAACACAATTAATTTTAGAAGATCACAGAGGAGGAGGATGAATATCACTGTGTATCAATCAATCAATCAATCAATCAATCAATCAATCAATCAATCAATCAATATTTATTTCTTTAGCACATTTAAAAACAGCACATGTTGGCCAAAGTAAATAATTACTTGTTCGATTGAATCATTCAGATGTTTGATATTTTGTATGTATTTTTGTTTTTCAGGAGACAAAAATCGACTGTGTCCGTGTCGCTACCAAAGGTAGGCATTCTAACTTATGCAAGCAGACATTGAAAATGTGATTAATTTTACACATAACATAATGCATGTAATCAGCATGACAGACTGAGCAGATGCTGTTGTAGCCTGATTCGGTTTCTGAAATGGTTCACATGCATCACTTGTCCAGTCAATGTTATTAACCTTGTAAATATGCAAATAAGAACATTAACCCAGGGTTAATTACTAACCCAGGTTAAATTAAGAGCAGTGTGAGACAAGAGACGTGACGACCCAGGATTAAAAACGAGCGTGTCTGAAGATGAAGTTCTGCATGTTCTGCATTTGAGTGTCTGATGTGCAGGTTTTTAGTAACTACTTGTTTTCTTCTCTTTCTTCTGTTTGTTTCTCCTGTGTCTGTCTCACTCTGTCTCACACACACACACACACACACACACACACACACACACACACACACTGGTTCTATCTCTGTCTTTCTGCATGCGTGTGGATCTTGTTCTTGCAGCTGCTATCTTGGTGACGCAGCTCACCACTCCTTACGTTCGCATCGCTCCGGCCGCTGGAGACAATCCTCTAACAGGTCAGAAACTCACTCACTCACTGCATGTGTGTGTGGATGAATTTAAAAGTCTGTCTCTAACATAATCTTAGCAGAGATAAAGTGCTGATGACGTAATATTGTTCAAGTGTTTTTTTGTTTTTTTTGACCAATCAGATTCTCTCTAGTATCAGTGTTATTTTAGTATTATTGATAGTTTTTATTAGTGCTGTCAAGTGATTAATCGTGATTAATCGCATCCAAAATAAAAGTTTTTGTTTACGTAATATATGTGTGTGTACTGTGTGCATTTATTATGTATATACAAATACACACACACAATATATATTTTGAAAATATTTACATGGATTTACATGTGTATATATTTATATTTATATAATTTATATTATAAATACATTTAATATATAAACATAACATATTTTTCTTAATTATATACATGCATGTGTGTGTGTGTGTGTGTGTGTATTTATATATACATAATAAACATACGCAGTACACACACATATATTATATAAACAAAAACTTTTATTTTGGATGGGATTAATTGCAATTAATCGCTTGAACACACTAGTTTTTATTAGTATTTTGAAATATTTTTTCAATTTTCCATCGTCATTATAATTTAATTAAATTTTTTAGTATTTCTGTTGCATGATTTTATAATGTTATATATATTTAATGTCTATATAATTTTTATTCATTTTTATATCCATTTTAGTTTTAGTTATTTTAATACTTTTAGTTAAGCCAAATGAAAATGCTAAATGTTGTCTTGGTAACTAGCTGAAATAAAATAAGTTTAAGGGTTTTTTATATTTTATTTCAGTTATTTATTTTTTTCTTATTATTTCAAAGTTTTTTATGGGTTCAGTTAACGATAATAACCAAATGACCCTCCACCAACCCAATGTCCTCTTTTAGTAAGAAGTATGTCAAAGCAGGAAAGAAATCTCCACTCATTGTTTGAGTTTTTTTGTAAATGTATGAAGCTAAACGTGAATTTATTTATTTATTCACTTTTTAACACCATGCCAGCAACAAGGCTATTTTCATGGCAATCTCTGAATAAATTATACAAGGTATACAATTAACAAAAAGTTATAAAAGACATTTCAGATGTACACTAGACAAAAATTCTAAAATATATTCAGGTGATACTAAACGTGAATTTAGGGTTTTTTTAAGTCCATAAAGTCTCTCAGGCAAACATTTCTTTGAACACACACGGATCTATCTCATTTGTCATCACAAATTTGTCATCTCTGTCATTATCAGACTGATGTGCATGAGCTGCATTTATTGGACTGTGTGTTATATTTAAGGTTAAAACAGAAACAATATTTGTAAGATTTGATTATATCAGCGGATGAATGTGGTCCTTCAGATTCGGCTGCAGTGACAAACACATTCACTGACAAACAAAGAGAAAAAAATCCTGGAACCTGAATGAATTAAAAGAGAAACACAACTGTATTTCCTGTGTGTTTCCTACTGAAACAGGAAGTTAAGGATTCTGGCCCCATCCCTCAGCAGGAAATTATGTTATCAGTATTCTTTATATTTTTAATATCTATATCTGCTGCTTTATTTTATTTGATCAGTGCACACTTTCAATTGTACACAAGCATATAGATCAAAACTATAGACAACAATGAAATGTTATGATTAAATATGAAATGAGGCATTATCTTATCAAATATGCACTGATTTGCAGACATTTCCAGAACATAAATCTGAACACTGGATCAAGCCAGGATCAAAATTATTGTTTGATTTTGTTGACACATTAGATTTAAAGGTTTTTACTGATGAGATTTTACATTTCTCATTTTCTCACTCCATAAATCAGAAAATACTCTCAACAGACATAATTCATTTTCACCATGTTTTTAGGAATAAAATGTTGTATAAATCAATTTGAATAATATATCAACAAACCCCTCAGTAAAAACCTTCACAATATAGATTGGAATAAAACTGTAAATGTTGGTGTATGTCAGTGCTGCTGAAGTGTAGATAAAAAACTTACCACCTATAAAGATTTGCATTTTTACCACATTTTAGAAATAACATGTTGTATAAATCAGTGTGAATGATATATCAACAAACCCCTCAGTAAAAACCTTTAGAATATAGATTGGAATAAAACTGTAAATTTTGGTGTATGTACAGGTGCATCTCAATAAATTAGAATGTCGTGAAAAAGTTCATTTTTTCTTGTAAGTTATTTCAAAAAGTGAAACTTTCATATATTTTAGATTCATTGCATGTAAAGTAAAACATTTCAAAAGTTTTTTTTGTTTTAATTTTGATGATTAGAGCTTACAGCTCATGAAAGTCAAAAATCAGTATCTCAAAATATTAGAATATTTACATTTGAGTTTCATTAATGACCATCCCTACAGTATAAATTCAGGGTATCTCTTGTTCTTTGAAACCACAATAATGGGGAAGACTGCTGACTTGGCAATGATCCAGAAGACGAACATTGACGCCCTCCACAAAGAGGGTAAGTCACAGAGGGTCATTACTGAAAGGTGTGGCTGCTTACAGAGTGCTGTATCAAAGCATATTAAATGCAAAGTTGACTGGAAGGAAGAATTTGGGTAGGAAAAGGTGCACAAGCAACAGGGATGACCGCAAGCTTGAGAATACTGTCAAGCAAAGCCGATTCAAACACTTGTGAGAGCTTCACAAGGAGTGGACTGAAGCTGGAGTCAGTGCATCAAGAGTCTCCACGCTCAGACGTCTTCAGGAAAAGGGCTACCAAGCCACTTCTGAACCAGAGACAACGTCAGAAGCATCTTACCTGGGCTGTGGAGAAAAAGAACTGGACTGTTGCTCAGTGGTCCAAAGTCCTCTTTTCAGATGAAAGTAAATTTTGCATTTCATTTGGAAATCAAGGTCTCAGAGTCTGGAGGAAGAGTGGAGAGGCACAGAATCCATGTTGCTTGAAGTCCAGTGTGAAGTTTCCACAGTCAGTGATGATTTGGGCTGCCATGTCATCTGCTGGTGTTGGTCCACTGTGTTTCTGAAGTCCACAGTCAACGCAGCCATCTACCAGGAGATTTTAGAGCACTGCTGACAAGCTTTATGGAGATGCTGATTTCATTTTCCAGCAGGACTTGGCACCTGCCCACACTGCCAAAGGTACCAAAAGCTGGTTCAATGACCATGGTGTTACTATGCTTGATTGGCCAGCAAACTCGCCTGACCTGAACCCCATAGAGAATCTATGGGGTATTGTCAAGAGGAAGATGAGAGACACCAGAGCCAACAATGCAGATGACCTGAAGGCCGCTATCAAAGCAACCTGGGCTTCCATACCACCTCAGCAGTGCCACAAACTGATCACCTCCATGCCACGCCGAATTGAGGCAGTAATTAAAGCAAAAGGAGCCCCTACCAAGTATTGAGTACATATACAGTAAACTAACATACTTTCCAGAAGGCCAACAATTCACTAAAAATGTCTTTTTTTATTGGTCTTATGAAGTATTTTAATTTGTTGAGATAGTGAATTGGTGGGTTTTTGTTAAATGTGAGCCTAAATCACCACAATTAAAAGAACCAAAGACTTAAACTACTTCAGTCTGTGTGCATTGAATTTATTTAATACACGAGTTTCACAATTTGAGTTGAATTACTGAAATAAATGAACTTTTCCACGACATTCTAATTTATTGAGATGCACCTGTAAGTGCTGCTGAACTGTAGACAAAAACTCACCGCCTTTAAAAATTTGCATTTTTACCACATTTTTAGGAGTAAAATGTTGTATATATCAGTGTGAATGATTTATGAACAAATCCCTCAGTAAAAACCTTTAGAATATAGATGGGAATAAAACTCTAAATTTTGGAATTTATAAGTGTTGCTGAAATGGAGAAAAAACTAATTTGCCTTCAAAGATTTGCATTTTTACTATGTTTTTAGGAATAAATGTTGTATAAATCAATGTGAATGATATATGAACAAACCCCTCAGTAAAAACCTTCAGAATATAGAGAAGAATAAACCTCTAAGTGTTGGTGTATGTAAGTGTTACTAAAGTGGAGAAAAAACCTTTAAAGGTATATATTGTAACTGAAATCTACTGACGCAAATAGATAAAGTGCAATAAAATAAACAGTTTTTCATTGTTTTCTTTCCACTAGTCTGAATGAAGACATGTTATGGAAGCAAAATAGATCAACATATCTAAATTGAGCAGTGCATGAAGTGTAGCATCTTGCCTCAAACAATCTTCTGTATGACCTTTGACCTTTGGTTGATCTCAGGCGCGGCGACGCACAAACCCAACGCGGTGGAGCCTGAGAAACAGACCGACCACACAGTGAAGATTGCCGGCGTCATCGCAGGAATACTGCTCTTCGTCATCATCTTTCTTGGCGTGGTGCTGCTCATGAAGAAACGGTAAGAACCTCAAAACACACACACACACACTGAAGATGATCGGTTACACTGATTTCACCACAGTTAAGGGTGATGACGCATCAGAAAGTGCAGTTAACCAAAGTTTGGACATACGTGACTCAGTTCATGTTAAAAACCTTTAATCTAAAGACCTCTCCTTAAATGTGTGAAATTACACTCAAAACATATTTAGGCTTAAATTTAAGATTTATGTATTTGAATTGCATTTAAATTTTCTATTTATTCAGATGACAAAATTTTAACATAAATACTTATAAACTTAATCTGATGCTTGTTGATATTTGTCAGTCATACATTATTGAAAGAGGTCAAATTTCCATTAATCTGAAAATGTTTTAAATACAAAATTACTAGGTTTATATATTTATCATCAAATAATTAATCATATCATTAAATCTCATACATTTCAAGTGATTGAATATTGCTTGTTCCACAGCTAGTCATATTTTAACCATGTTCATACTTTTTAACCATGTCTTTACTTGGTTTTAAATGAACAAGTATTATTGTTTTCACAATGAACAGATTTATGCATACATAAATGCATTTTAAAAATGTGATTTTTAAATAAAATCAAATAGATGCAAATAGTTAATCATCAACTTTGACATTCATTTTTGGAATGCAGTGTTTCATATGTAGTTTGTTAAATATAATTTTTATATCAGTAAGTTTCGAGCGACATGTCAGTAAATGTTAATAGATTTGAACTATACTTAGTATGAAATAAATGCTTTTTAAATATATTACTTTTTTACTAGTGTTTGACTGATGCTTTTTTCTAAAAACGAATTAAATTGCATACAAGCTTTGTGTTTTCAATGCATGCATTCCCTGGAAATCGAATAGGAAGAAACTTCAGGAAGAAACTCTGTTGTTTCAGTCCTGTGACTATTATTCTAACCTGTACATTAATATTAATGAGGAAGGAGCAGATGTGTCCAAACTTTCATCTCATCCACAGTCAGATCAGGACTTTGTGTTTTTGTGGAAAACCGCAGAGAGCCAATCAGATTGTCTGGAGTTTAACCGCAGATATTAATAATAGATTTTCCTCCCGATTTCCACCTGACCTTTCATCCGCATTGTCTATGCGACACTGAATTATTAATCTAATTATGTTGATAAGCCTGGTTAAAATGCTGTGTAATGGCCTGATAAAGAACTGTTCTCCTGGTGACCCTGCATCTGAAAAAAGACGAGGGAATCTCAGTAGATCCGTGATTGTGTGACTGATGAATGCTCGTCGCTAGCTGGAGGCTACATTAGCAGCCCACGGATCACGGGTCGTCCGGAGTCAGTTTCTGCAAATATCCAGCTCGCAGACACAAACGCTCCTGTTTGTTTGCTCCAGATTAGCTGTGTGCCCTGCTGAATATAAAACAGCCCAATCCAGAACCACTACAGTTAATGTAATAGTCATTTACAGCCATGAATTTGATCTATATACAGTTTTAGACAGTGAGACTCATACATGTCTATCTAAGCATCTGTGGTGAATGTGAGCACACACAGTTCTGTCTGTTGTCATCATCTCTGTAATACAGTATATACTTCACAACAACATTTGTTTAAGATGGTTATATCTGTAATTTAAACTATTGTAGGGTTTATTTCACTGTCACTGTATTGTTCTCTGTAGAGCTGCTTTCTTGTGATTCCATTTATTTATTTAATCAGGGAAAATACACATTAATAATAAATGAAATCAATGTAAATTGTGCCAGATTTATCCAAGGTGGCTAATTTTCGTCTGTAATCTCAGGGACAATATAAAAAAAAATCAACGCATGATACAAAATATCAAACACTAAAATCCCTATAAATGTTCACAATTGTGATTCGACAGCAACCAGTATATATGTGTATATATATATATATATACACACACAAACACACAGCCACGTACACACACACACACAAACACACAGCCACGTACACACACACACACACACACACACACACACACATATATATATATATATATATATATATATATATATA